>SOPF01020093.1:0-11167 GCA_012979155.1 Hypericum perforatum
GAATTTCTGAAATTATTTGGAGAATTATTTCTGTTTTTTGTACAGTTTTCAAGTATTTGAATTATTTTTATAATCTTATATTCTTAATTCGGTGCATATAAAAGACCCTACCAACACTATTAGTATTAGCTTACATCACAGGACGTGCTATTGGATTTGCGTTGATACTCTGGAATGCGAGCTCAGCTGATAATTATGTGCCATTTATATAGTTGAAAAAAAAAATACATTTTTAGTACTATATTCACGTTGCAATATGGTCTCCTATTTGAGATTATTATTATTATTATTAACAGTGGGATCATTATTAATTTAACATTACTCTTCATTCTCAGACAAGTTAATAAGAGATTAAAAGTCTCCTCTGAATAATCTAGTAAAAGTCTCGTATGAATAAGAAACTAAAAGTCTCGCATGACAGGTTCTGAATGTCTTTGGGTTATAGGCTAGTTGGGGCCACACACAGAGGGGAGAAGATCTTAAACCTATGAGTCCTCACGAGTCAGCCGGTTTCTCTGCCTTTGGAGATTGTTCTCTCCATCTCCCAGATTGTAGTATAGTATTCTGCTGAGATTTGTATATGCTCACATTTCCTATTATAAGCATCGTGCTCTCTGGGATGACTTGATGACACTACCGTCGGGACCATTGATGTTAATTGGAGACTTCAATGCTGTTTTGGGGGCACATGCGATGATGAGTCGCTCCTTGTCTAGAGGTACATGCTATTATCAGCTTTGCATATTTGATGGATATCCCCTTGACCAGTAGGCAGTACACATATTCCAATGGGCGAGTGACTAGTCATGTCGAGTCTAGATTGGATCGCACTCTCATCTCTCCATATTTTATGGATTTATGACATGTGGTACAATATTGGTTCTGCTTCAGAATGTCTCATACCACAGACCCATGTTATTAGACTACCAAGAGAGTAGGGTCCCACGAGGCCCTAAGCCTTTTTGGTGTCAGGCGATGTTGACTTCTTATGCAGTTTCTTGGATCTGGTGCAGCGGACATGGTCGCCTCAGGCTGTGGTAGAGTTTGCTATTCTTTCCTTGACAGGTAAGCTTTGATGACTGAAGTGGGCACTAGTAAACTAGAATAAGGAAGTTTTTGGGATGTTAGACAGAATTTAGTAGAAGTAGAGACCCAGATTGAGGAGGTCTAGAGATAGATTAAGGTAGAGGGTCCCTGAGATGATTTGATTATTGAGGAGATGGAGACCCTCTGGGTTTATAATGTTACACTAGAGCAGCATAGTACTTTTTTGCTACAGTAGGCATGGGCTACCTAGTTTGGGATAGAGATAAGAACTCTACTTTCTTCCATCGTAATATTCAGATACGCAGGTCCAGAATGGGTATCTCATCTATGATGATTGATGGCCAAATGTTAGAGGATCTAGACTGTATTTGGGATCATATCATTTCATACTATCAACAGATATTCACTAATACAGGACCCCTTAGATTTGACTACTATAGGCTCATTGGAGTCACTTTGTCCTAGCCATTTTTAAGATGATTAGTTAATAGAACTAGTACATTAGAGGAGGTATGTCACACAGTTTTTGGTATGAGCTCAGATAGTGCCCGTGGCCCTGATGGTTTTGGAGGGCACTTCTTCTAGTTTGCATAGGATATTGTTGGCCCAGATATTGTTATGGTTGTGTAGGAGTTCTTTACTTCCTGTTATCTTTCTACTGGGTTTAATTCCAACTTCGTAGTTATGATCCCAAAGATCTTAGGGGCCTAACGAGTTGAGGATTATAAATCCATTATTCTGGGTAACTTTATCTACAAACTGGTGATGAAGATCTAGGCCTCTAGATTTGTTGTGATTCTCAACTCTTTACTCATGTTTCATTAGCTTGGGTTTGTTCTAGATCGTAGGATTCATGATTGTATGGCTCTGGCTTTGGAGGATATCAACTACCTGAGCAAGCACTAGAATGTTGGCAACATGGCTATCAAGGTGAATATTTGGAAGGCTTTTAATACCCTCTGCTAGGATTTTCTTACTATTGTGTTATGAGCATGAGGCTTTGTCGAGGCTTTCAGAGAGATGGTGCTCATACATTCTGCTCAGCTGCCAATTTTGGTAGATAAGACTCCAATAGGCTATTTTGGCTGCTCTCAGGGGGTGCGGCAGGATGATCCTTTATCTCCACTTCTGTTCATTGCAGCCAAGGAAATTTTTAGTAGGATGCTACAACAGATGATGGATAAGGCCAGCTTTGCAGGATTTTAGGCCGGTCAGGGAAGTGTTTTCCCATCTTACCTACTCTATGTAAATGACGTGATCATCTTTGGTCAGCCCTCTAAGGCCAATTCCCACCTACTACTGAGGATTCTTTAGGATTATATAATAGCGTTGGATCAGTAGTTTAACTCGGTAAAGTCCTAGGTATATTTTAGCAAGAGCCTACCTCCTTGGTAAAGAGGATGTTTATTAGATATTCTGGAGATCTTGGTAGGTCAGTTACGCTTTTCTATGGATCTCTTTGTCGTGGATACTTGCAGGGTATAACCGATACTATTATCAGCAAGTTTTTCTAGTGAAGGGTTCTTCATTGTCTATGGCAGGATGGGTCTGCTTGGTCTAGTCTGCTATCCTGGGATCCCTAACTCACTCCATTATGATCTACTAGTAGCCTATTTCCCTTTTGGAGCAGGTAGATATGTGCATGCATAATTTCATATGGATAGGGGATACTCATCAGTATGTCTCCTTTGCCATATCATAGGATTGTGTTTGTCTCCAACGAGAGGAGGGCATGCTTGGTCTCTGCTCGATCTGATAGATGAATTTGGCTTTTCTCAATAGGCTTACTTGGTCCATCTTACATAGTTCAGCCTACTATTTTGACTGCATCAGAGATTGGTTGATTGATATGGAAAATAGGACTACAATGAGGTTCGTGCACTGTTCTATTTTGTGGGGAGTACGGAGTTGGTTTCCTGATATAGTTCACTCCTCTTATGTGATGGCTGGGGAGGACTTGCTATTCAATTTCTGGTTGGATAATTAATTGGTTGAGGTATGTGATAGCTAAGCAAGTGGTCCTTCTTGAGCATTTTTACTCGTAATGCACCTTTCCTATAGTAGCTTACTAGTGGGACGGTAGTTGAAGACTTCACATGAGTTTTTATGAGGCCTTTTTAGGCATGGTACAAGATATTTGCAGACACCGCCTTAGTCCTCCGAACAGTAAGGGTCCATGCCCGAGATGAATTACTCACCTTTAGCATTGCCTATGATTACCTCTGCCTAGCTCATCTTTTGGTACGTAGGGGATCCTAGATTTGGGATGCAGCCATTCCACCATGGAGATTGGCGTTCTTATGGCAGGTCATTCTAGGGGTACTCCCCAATACTGATCTTATGATTCACCGTGGTTTTGTGGGCCCTAGCATTTGTTATATGTGTTTGGCAGATGTAGAGTCGCTGTATCACATGCTGATATGCTTTCCACTGCCTACTACTTTCTGGAGATACTTGTTTGGTCTTTTTTAGGTGTCGTGGAGGCCTTTTCAGAGCCTCAATGAGCTAGCTGCAAAGGTGATATGGCAGCAGTTTAGCCCTCAGGTAGGGTAATTATGGAGAGTGACTATTGTGATAGTCGGCTGTCTACTATGAACGGAGTGCAATGTGCATATTTTCTGAGATTAGCGATGTAGCTCGGATGCACTGCTTACACTTTTCTAATAAATGGTGAGTGAGACTGTTGTCTTTGACTCTGGGGGTTGCTTCTCCTTGTACTAAACACAGGATCTCCTTCAGGTACTCCATATTGCACGAGGTCAGGCTAGGCACGACATATTATTGAGATCATCTAGTGCTATCCCCCTCCGAGCTAGCTCAAGTGCAATACGGATAATAGCTCATTAGGTGTACTAGGATAGAGCTATTCGGCAGGAATGTTTTATACCTGCAAGAGTTTTATTAAGGGTTACTTTAGTCATCCTATATCGAGCTATTTTGCTTTCGAGCCAGAACTCATAGCAGCCATCATTATAATGGAGATTACTCATGAGCGGGGCTGGAATAACCTCTAGCTTGAAACTGATTCCATGTATATCTTATTACACTTTTAGATGCCTCAGACCGAGGTTCCATGGCTACACATGCTCGAACACATATACATATTCATGTCATTCATATCTTCCACGAGGGGAACCTAGCAACAGATGCTCTAACTCATCTCATGGCAGATGGCTTGTGGTCAAACTTCCCTGCCTCGCTCTCTAGCCACATTGAATGTGATAGGTCTGGTCAGCCATACTACAAGTTCGTCCCTTGACGAGACTTTTCTTTCAGATGTCCCAGCTTATTGTCATGCTTGCCTACCTTGACTACCAGGTTTGTTGGATAGCATAGGCTATGACTTGGTTATTTTGCCCCACCTGAACTACCAGGCTTGTTGACTAGCTGGTAGTGAGTTCTTCGTCCCACCTAATTGCCAAGACTGTTGGTTAGCAGGTGCATTGTGGTTTTATGACTGTGTTGTACCTTTTTCTTTTTGATTTATTAGAGTTTTTTGGGAAAAAATCTAGTGAAGAAAGGAGAAGCTTCTCGTGCTATCTTATTACACATGCGCGAGCACACTCGCCCCACCCTACGTTATCCCAAGTTCAGGTTCAAGATTTGGTCGCGGGATGTAGGGTTATTCAAGAGCCTATCTTTTTGGACTTGGGTTTAACTAGTTGGATTGAACTCGGCCACAAAATATTTGGGTTTAGACAATTCCATCATTCAAAACATTTTTCTCCTTGGAGAAGTTGATATTTGAATTTACGGATAATTACCTGACGATTTCTCTGGCAATTTGGACCTGAGATTAACAAAATATCCTTTTCTTAAAAAAAACAAATTAAACCCATTTTAACCCTGTTCTTCGGCGCCCACTCCTCCTCCTTCCCAAAATCCCTTTCTCTTTCCATCTTCTTCCTCTTCCAAGATCATTCCGTTTCCCAAAATCCAAGATTGGGCACCTCTTTTGACTGGAACGAAGTCGACCCTATGAATGGGAACCTCCTCCATGGACAACCAGCTCATTAATTAACTGTTCCTAATTATTTACAAGTGCAACACGAAATGGAGCAATTGATGGTTTGGTTGAAATTGTCGCGAGTAAGAGTCTCTCTAGTGTGACATTCCCCAATGTCATCGGGAGCCTTCTCTGGTCATCTTTTCCACGAGGGCCTTCTGGTTTTTGGTTTAAAAGCTCCTGAATTGAAAGCATCTAGCAGATTTTTCAAAAACATTAACGATTTTGAAGATTTGGGTTGAAAGCTTCTAGGTTCATGTTCATGTGTGTGTTTGGACAATTTGACTTCTAGGTGTAAACGTTTTTGCTTCATGTATTATTTCTGGGTTTAAGAGCTAGGGAGTGCAACTGTTATATTATACTTAACTCCATAAGGAAAATTGATGAAAAGCGAGAACACAGGAGAGATGGGAGGGAATGAAAGGAAAGAGACGAGAAGAAGAGAGGAGGGAGAAGGGACGGAGGAGGAGAAGATGGAAATATGCCATGTCATCTGATTTAGTCTACTTGGCCGAGAAGGGTCTGGGCAATTTTGTTCCCGACGAGTTTATGGATGCACCCTAGAGGTCACGTAGGGAGTTTAAGCTCCTATTTGGGAAGGAGGAGGATTGGGCGCTGGAGAACAGGGTTAAAATTGGTTTCAATTTGTTTTTTTTAAGTAAAGGGTATTTTAGTAATCTCAGGTCCAAAATTGCCAGAGAAATTTTCAGATTCTGGCGAGAGGGGTTAAAATATACACTTTCCACAAACTTGAGGGTTGAATATAATAATAAAAAAATAGAGGGGATGAAACATGAATTTCCTCAAACCCGAGAGGCTTGAGGGCAATTATCCCTTGAATTTAAATTTGGAGTTAATAAAAGAGACTCTTGATGTACAAAAAATTAAAGAACAATCTAATGCAATCAAGTAGTATAATGAGTAAGTAAGGTTCAAAATTGAGGATTGGAACACAAAATCTAAATAGACAATCGTATGTAGCAAGAATAATAATTTTTTATGAAAAGGTTGAGGTTATAACAAAAGTAAACAAAAACAATAATATAAAGAAAAAAATTGTATCAATGAGCGCTAAACGAGTACGATACTCACTTATGGATTAACTACCTATGTCAAGATTATAATTCTTATGAAATTTTAACTAATACTCGGAGTTTTCTAATATATCCTAACGGTTTTGCTCATTAGGTAGACAAAACCAACTGAGCAAAGAGTTAAGTCACTAATTAATACGTTCGGTCATCAACTAGATTTAGAATTACACTAATCTCAATTATGATGATTTCTCCTAGCAGGTTAATCTTATGACATCAAGATGTCTCATTAATACCTAAGAATATGCTAATTGATTTTTCACCAACTCGAGTGCTTCTCGGTCCACTCTAGTCAATTATAATCATAACCTAGATAATCAAGTTAGCCTAAGTATTAAGAGCATCAATTAACAACTATTACGTCCATGACTTAATACAAGCAATCAATCACATAATTGGCAGATCACACTCACAAAAGAACTACTCACTACACATAATCATGAATCACAAGATAATAATTAAATGCATAATAAGAAATATAGATAGAAAAGCTTAGTCTTCAATTAATCTCAAAAGTTCCTAGGAGCAGAGTTTCAAGAGGTACTCAGAATATCTCCCCCCCCCCAAACCCTAAGACTAATGACATATATATAACCAATTTAACTATTTAGAGAAAATAGAAAAACTAAAATTTGGTCATAAAAAAAGTCATAACGACTAATCTCATTAGGTCTAAAATAAGAAAATATCAAAAAAAATATAATATTTTGAGATGAGAAGCCTAAAGTTTCCCAAAACTAAAATGGGATCAAAACAACATTGAGTATGGGATTTTTGTTGGGGTTAGCGACCGCTTAGAGGCTAGCGCCTACTAGGTCCGTGAGTTTGTTAGGCTCGTTGCATTTTTGTATTTTCCCATTTTTTTTACCTCTTTAGCTTCACATTTGACCTTGTCTATTTTAGGAAAACATGTAGCACTCTTTTCAAGCTTTTCGACTATATATCATATAAGAAAATTTGATGCTCGAAGATAGAGTTATGTTGCCTGTGATATAGTCTTTAGAAATTATCCATACAACAGCATCCATAAAGCTTCACTTCCTATCACAAAATATGATAAAGGGTAAAGTTCACTCCATGGCTCAAATACATAAAAATGATATAAGATCCATTAGAACACAATGAAAGTGATCAAAAAATATGATTAAAACAAAACATGAGCATTTACGCACTCATCAACTGTCTACTACAGAGAGGGCGCGCGTCTCCCCGTGCCATGTAGCAACTCGCCATTAGGCAAATTGTTGTACGATGCTAACATGCGTGGCACCACCACATGTTAGCATGGTAGTGAATGCCACTACGCTAGCCCAGTCATCTTCTTTTAAAAATTTAAAAAAATCTAAAAATCTCAAAAAATCTAAAAATATAAAAAAATAATTATTTTACACCATTATTTTCGAACAAATTTTTTTAAAATATTTTTAGTAAATGGCGAACCTAAACCGAAACTCATTTTTGGATTTACTAGGCCATTATTCAGAAAAGACACGCCAATCATGTTAAGCAAGAGCACTCTGCTCCACGACGAAGGCGTACTATCAATAAGGAGATGAAAGTTGGCGAAAAGACTTGATTGAGTATGTTTGACAAAATTTTAGTTGTGGTAATTAATCATGTAATTCATATTATTTATAATTTTTTAAATTTCATAATTCATTATGTAATTTGTAATTATTTGTAAATCTTTTCGATTTTGAAAAATGATAATATTTTTAGTTCAGGATTAATTTAAATGTTTTTAAATTCATTCGAAAGTATGTTTGAGTTTAATACGGTTGACTTTATTAAAAAAGAAGTAGAACTGACGTAAATCAATGACGCGATACTATAGTAGTAGCACGCCCAGGGGGCCATTGTAGGAGAAAACTAGGTGCAAGGGAAAATCTAAAGTGATGTACTGTAAGGTAGCACGACAATGACACGATAGTGAATTGTATGAATGTAACAACTAACTAATTTGAGGTATTTATGGCTCCAAATTCCAATAACAGCCTTATTTAAGGACCTAGTTAGTGGCAAGAGTAAATACAAAAGTTGACCGATGTTGCCTATAAAAGAAAGTTCTCCTTCATTGTAAATCACTTCGGCTCATAATTTTTTCTGAATTTTACAATTCTTCCCCTTTTACAGCATAACATTTCATCCTTACATAAGAGTCCGAGTTTTACACACAAACAATTTGAAAAATATTTAATAGTATTTTTTATTATACACGTGATTGTGCATTGTATATTAAAAATGTTCTTATTTATTAATGTATAAAATATGTATGCATGTAATAAAAATATATTGCCACACTACTTGTTATAGCCTGTCTAAGATTGAGTCTAATATCTCATAGCTAGGAGAAGATGATATTTTATATTTTGCTCAAAGTGTTATAATAAACCTATTTTTATTCTCTTATATCTGTGCAAATCATATTCTATTTACTAATATTTTCCGACACTATATTTAGCATTAAAATGTTAAATCATTCTAATATTCTCTAATTTTGAAGCAAAACTTATCATTTACAAGTATAAAATTCTGAGTTCATGACTTTCAAGTATAAAATTCTGAGTTCATCACTTTCAATTAAATAAAAATCTTTTTTTCATAAAAAATTTGACCACTTGGATCTTGACTAAGTAGTCCAACTAGGTTGAATGGGAGTATAACCGCGTTGAACACTAATCAAACCGTTTTCTAGTATTTGTTTTCTTGGAAAAAGTCCACCTAGAAGCACAGGAACTTGTTATGACCTTTTTAAAACACAGGGAAATATCTGGGATCGCGTAAACCACAGAGGCCTTAAGTAGACTTTTTCCTATTTTCTTTTGAAGATTTTAAAAACTTCCCTTACCAATTACATCATTATGATACATCGAAACGCTAATTGTAATTTATGAAGCAAGTGCAAAGATTATTTTCTCTTTATTTTTTAAAACAACGAAAAAGAATGGGGAAGGCACATGTTGAAAGTGGGATGTTACTTGTAAATGAGACAAAAGAGCCAAAGCAAAGCTTAAATCCCGATAAAGCATGTCATTTAAAAATATATTCTCCATGAACATATAAATAAGGACATGTTTATGTGCTTTTACAAAATGTTGCTTCCATGTTCCATGCTTGAGAGTTCCTCCTTTAATCAAATTCCGCGGTTTAGATTATGTATTAGTGATTTTGCTGTAAATTGTATGAAACGCAAATGGTAACCGGGAAATACATCCTTCGGCCGATTTTTCTCAATTGGGTTCAAACTGATGGCCCAATTCCAAACAAAACAGAATGAAAAATAAATTGTGTTAACATATTTTATTTTTCAATATTGACATATTTGGTCTGGTATATTGATATATTTAGTATGTTATTATTGACATGTGTAATTTTTTTTGTGAATTTTTATTGGTGAAAAAAGCTAGAGACAATAAAGAATTGTAATGATATATTTTGTATGTCAATATTGTCATATTTTGTATATTATATTGTATTATATTGATATATTTTTTATGTCAACAATGACATATTGTACTGTATATTAAGTAAGTTTATTAAGTAAGTTTTTGTATTTTTGTAAAAAATTCATACATATTAATATTAACATAATTAGTATGCAAATATTAAAAAATAAAATATATTAGTATGGTCCATCTTTTCTTCCGAACAATTTAGAATAATTTTGTTCAGTACTTAATCCATCATGTAGATTTCAATATCTGCTTTAGGATGCTTTCATTTCATGTGCCCTCGTGCTTTTACAAAATGTCTTAAATGGAAATGAGAAGAAATCATCTTTCTCTCGAAAATCAAATATTTCAAATTAGTTTTTGTTTAAGTTATCTTACACAATAATTACAATTTTAGTTCATATTGGCTGACAAGAGATGATATATTTCAGCCTGTTGAATCCATAACTATCAATATTTTTTTCAAACAGTAAACTGATTTGTTCTCGAGATTTTAACTACAATTGGTCTGACCAAATAATTCATTATTTAGAATGATTTTTATTTATAATTTTAATATTAATTATTCGTACATGTCTACTTATTAAAAATTTATTCTCTATTTTAAACATTCTCTATTTATTACAAAATTTATTATTTGCAAATACCAAAACTTATAATTTCATCACTTTTAAAAAGAATTGGTCAATCAAATCTAGATCAATTAGTTTAATTGGTTGAATTCAACAATTAACTGTCCAACCACCTTCCATATTTTAATATAATAATAAACCACTTTAATATTTCGATTACGATCTGATTAATCAAATTTACTGTTCGGACCATATTTTTCAAAGATAATTATAGGAGTCGAAGCAAGGAAATGGTGAGCTTGAGCAACAATGATAAATTATCAGCCTGGCGCCTGCCACCACCATCGGCTTCTCCGAGATGGACGCCTGTCTCCTCCACGCAATGCCTCTAATCCACATTTTTCCCGCCGCTGCTTTGTTTTTTATCCCAAAAATTTTTTTGGCTGGTTTGCTAAGGCACTGGAATTGTCTTGTTGTTCACTACTCCTAGTAAAAGAAATTAATTGCAAAGAAATATATGTTTTGTTTTATATTAGCAGAAAATATCCCAGTAGATAGAAATCACCGTATAAGTACATAAACTGCATGAAGCAGAATAATTCTAAAATTGTGATGATCATACTAGCACACTTTTATGCTAATGCGCACTTATATGCAGTTAACTCAAGAAAACTGAATTTCAGAGCAGAAATTCTAGATACAAAGTGACCCTTTTTTGAGCTGGATTTTTTTATATAAGTTGATACTTGTTTTATTCATATACATTGTAAGGGTTGTGGCGAGATGATGAGAAGCTTAGTTTGTTTTGCATAACAATAACATCATAACAAATAATGACAAAAGATTACACGAGGAATATATCCTCAATTTTGCCCACTCTTCAAAAGAGCCCAAGTATAGTTATTTCTTGGTTCCCAAAGATTGTCGACTAGTAGAAGCCATTTTCGAGTAATGACAAAAGATTACACGAGGAATATATCCTCAATTTTGCCCACT
>SOPF01020096.1:0-10047 GCA_012979155.1 Hypericum perforatum
AAAAAAAAAATATAGATAAATGACCATGCACTAAAATTTATAAAAGATGAGTAACCATTTGCATTTTTACCAACATCGTTTGGCAGCCAATTGGAGGAATTAAGTGTTTTTGAAAGAGGCCGCCAATTCGCAACTCGCAAATAAATCTCGCCGTCGCTTCTTCTCTCCGGTCAGGGCCTTATACTGTGGGTTATTTACATATATCCTCCTCCTCCTCGGGGGATTTTAATAACATCTTTGAAGTCCCAGTCTTTATTTAACCTTAAACGAGCTCAATTCCTTCCTACAGACAAAAACCCACGATCCAGAATCTTGTCGGAATCAATGGACTTGAGGTGGCTTAGCTCCATCTTGTTGGGGGCAAGCTGCTTGGCCTTGGGCTACCTGGTGGGCACCCGCCGCCCTTGTCTTTTCCACCTGAGACCCAGGAGCAACCTACCAACCCAGAAGAAGGGCAAGAAGGGAAAACCTCCCCTCGAGATTGAAAAACTCGCCGACATTCTCCAAGACTTCAAAATGGTAGCTTTCTAGTTGTGGGACTGTGAAAGTTTGTTCCTTTTCTGGGTAAAGTTTGGGACTTTTTATGGGTTTCTGTTTTATGGGCTAGGTTTTGGTGGTGAGGAATGATCTTAAGATGGGTAAAGGGAAGATTGCCGCCCAATGCAGGTACACCCCCGTTCTCTTTGACTTCCCTTGTTAAGATTTCGGCTTGATGCATATGGGTTTATGAGGGTTTTAAGGATGAATTTTTCTCATCGCAAAATGGTGATTTCCGGGTGTGCTCAGTTTGACTGAACTTGGATGCCTGCAACCGATGGAATTGATGCTAACTAAAGTAACTGGTTTCGTGCTCATAGGATTTGTCAGGCGCGATTCCAGTTGAACATATGCTTAGTGAACTACATAACAGCTTGATTTGGCATTTGTGTCGATCCCCTCCATTTTCTAGGAACTCTAGCTGAAATTTAGTTGTCGGGATTCTAAGGATGAGGTGCAGATTGTAAGATTGAGAGCAACTTCAAAGTGTTGAGACATGTTGAAGATCTTTGAAGAACCACAAAAGTATTTTACTGGAAATCACCACGCTGACACATGATGACCTTTCACAACTTTTCTTTTGTGGTTTTGTGCGTGTGTATGACTTGGTCACTCTCCGTGCATGCGTGCTTCCAGTATCGTATTAGTTTTCTGGGTCGAGCTTTTTTTTTTTGGCATATTCTTAATTCTTTCCTTTCCTATGCCAGTTTTGTTCTGTGATGAGATGGTATGTGTAATACTAGCAATTGTTATTAATCATACCTTTGTCCATGATGTTCTGAGACTTTCTTATAGATTTTGGCACTTGTTTCATTCATCCAATTTTTTGTTTTTGCCGCTGAAGTTGACTGATTCAAATTTGATCTGTGCTTCCTTAAACAGTCACGCAACATTGGGACTTTACAAAAAGCTTTTAAAGGGGGCACCAAAAGCTTTGGAAAGGTACTGCTGTACGCTGATCTTAAAACTATTTAGTCTTTTTATCGTAGTTTTTAACTTATCATTCTGTTATTGTATGCCGAATATGGAGGTGGGAGATGTGTGCACAGCCAAAGGTTGTCCTGAAAATTGAAACTGAGGATGACATGCTGGCTTTACAGGTTAGTATGCCTTAGAGTTATCTATCATTTGGGAGATCTGCCGTGCTCAATATTACTTTGGGATTAACCATGCTTTTCTTTTTGTACTTTTTATCCTGCCGTTGTTTCAATATATGTTTCGGATGTAATTTCATAAATCATTTTTAATTTCTTCAGGAGAAGGCAAAAGGCCTCAAATTGCCAACACATATAACTATTGATGCCGGCAGAACACAGATTGCTCCAAGTAAGTTATACAACTTGTCTCAGTTATTGGGTCCTACTGATTGGGTGATACGATCTCTATCAATGACACAGAGAAATCAGCCTCACTTACAAGTTATAGTGAAAATGTAGGCCCGTAAAACCAGGTCAATTGTGTCGGTTTGTTCTAGGTAACAAATAAGACCAACTAAACCCTGAACCCTAAAACCCTGAACTTTTGATATCTTGCGTCTGAGAAGTTTTTTCTGCAGCTTTTCAAAATTTTCCGTTCTCCTTGAAAATTATGTTTGTGAAATGTTGGCAAAGAGAGTACCGAGCCCTGACAGTAGAACCCTTTCTGAATATGGGAAGTAGCTGGAACTAATGAACTAGTTAGAATCAGAATTTAACATCAAATATCTTTTCTCGGATGATCAGATGGCCGGCCTTTTGGTTTTCTCATAACTTAATGTTTTGGTTTGGAAAGTCTTAATATATCGTCTTTTGTTCTTTAAGATCAATGAAGCAACCTCCCTTTTTTTGGTCATATGTTTAATTGGTAAAGAAATGCATCATTATAACTAATTTCATCAACACTGCTGTTTCAGATTCAAGAACAGTGATGGCTATTCTTGGACCAGTCGAAGTGGTTGACGATGTAACGGGAGAGCTTAAGCTGATGTAGCGAAGTTTAAATCAAAGCACTTCATGACCCTGGACAGACAGCAAAACCTCCTCAAACGTTGGCGTGGTAACCAAAGGCTTTCAGAGAAATATCAAAGCACTTCTCGGATAGGCAAGGCCCTTCCTCTCTTGACTCCGACTGTAGGCTGTAATCACTGATGATGGCGAAAATTCTACAACTGGTTCCAGTCTGCACCATAAGCTTTCTAGTATGGTTTGGTGTTATGCATTTATAGGATAGAACGTGGCTATGTAGCGATGGATGTTCAGGATGAAGGAAGGGCGAGCAAACTAGCTTTCCCTGAATGCTTGTAAAGAGTTTCGTGCTTCTTGCCCGGGCCGTTTTCGTGCTATACAAAATTCATTGAAGATAGTCCTTATTAAAATACACATAGTATGTGGATAAATGTATTAAACCCGTATTACATAGATCGGTACTTGCATGAATCTGATTAATGACAATGGGGTAAATATAAAGATTTCTTATTATATGGTTCTTAACTGTGAGTATGAATAAACCAATCAAACTTGAGCGACATCACAAAACACTAACCAATCCCATAGAGAGATCCTTCTTTTCTAGAGCAAGCTAGTTTAAGTTGCAAATGTATAACACCACAACTACAATTGACTAATGAACTATAACCAGAATGTCACTATACTCTTGTATTTTTTTCTTTCCTATCCTCCTCAATTTGCTGTTGCGACTTTTGTGTTTGTTGCTTACTCTATATGCTAATTAAATGGAGAAAAAAATGGTTGAAGCAGCAAGTGATTCAGTTGTTTGTTGGTTGACTAGACTAACCCTCCTATAGATCAGAAATGCACCTAAAGTTCCTCTAAAGGTTTAGGAAGCCTTTGCTCATGATCCTGCAGCTGGTTCTAACCCTTTTGCAAGCAAAGCTTTTGAGGGAATCCTGCTGCTCCTGGAAATCTCTCTTGTTGTGCTCTGTCTCGTCTGAGTCGTGTTTCTCGAGTTCCACCATATTAGAGCTTTTGGTTCCCTCCAAAGAATGAGTTGATGATCTGTTATTCCTTTTTCTTCCACTGCGATGGACTTGATCATCCTTCCATTGTCCAACGGATATCCGACTCCATATGTCATCTCTGAGGAAGAGGGTAAGTACTCCCCCGCACCGACAATGAAAAGATATAGTCTCTGCAGTAACCAGATAAGAATGAACTGCGAGAAAAAAAGAGGGTAATGCTGTAGAATTCAGGAGCATTTTGTAATCTGTACCATGGAAAAGGCAGTGTAGTTTGAAGCAAGTACTGCATTCCAGGAAAGCCAAATAACAATCTCGTTTGCAGGTTCTGCAGATGACAGTTCCATGAGAACGGGGCAGCAACTTCGATGACGAGATCAGATTGTCTACACCTAAACCGCGGCTTAGACGGGAGAATGCGTTGTTCAGATCTTTCATGTGTCGAAGGAAAGAGTTCTTTGCGTGAAGATGACCGTCCATAAGTATTTCTTTGTACAAAAGTTCCTCGAACGGAAGGATCACTGGTATGCGAAGAGATGAGTAACGATCTCCGGCTTCGGCCCCAAGAGGAAACCAATCATCTGTAGCAAAGTTAACTGCCTCTCCACAATTGAAACCTGCAGAAAATATTATGCAAACTAATCTGAAGCTGCTTGAAATCATCAAAAGGATTGTACGTTCGTCAAATGAAGGAGCGTACCGTTGCTAAATCCGGCATGGTAAGCCTTTGGAAAGGTGACGACGAACTCTCCTGGCATCTGCACAGCTTTAAAGACCGGGACGCCGTGCTGCAGCAAGATGCTAGGAGGAAAAAGTGTTGTTTTGCCTGCAATCTCTTGAAAAGCTTCATCCTCGTCGAATAGGACTCCGGGGGTATAAACATGGTCCAACACTGCCTTTTCGAATTGTGCAGATGCACGGCCGGGGACTCCGTACCACGTTTTTGGAGCACCGCAGTGATGATAATTAATGCTGCAACAAGCAATATAGTTAACTGAGTTTCTCCACAAAATAATGCAGCAAAAGAAACCAACTGAATTGTTGATTATACCTGTATAAGTAGTGATCCTCCACATGCCAAGCAAACATGCTAAATAGCATTCCAATGTATAACATGGGAGATGTTATTCCCTATATAGATGAGATTGAATGTCAATAAACATGGACTACGCAATATCTAGAAGGCAAGAATAGATATGCATTTAGTGAACTTACAGGTATTTCGTGTTCGACTAAGCGAAGAACAGAGTCTGACAGCTTCGGTAGAATCTGCATTCAAGAAACAAACGTCCCCAGGCACATGAATCAGAGGCACACAACCATAAAACCAGAGACATTCTGAGATGGATGGAGAAATACCTTCAAGTTCCATTTGCTAGATCCTAGTTTATCTTCAGGATCATCCGAAAAGGCGCTACCGTCAACATTGGTTGCGTATTCTACTGTCGCGTCCTCAGCGCTGAACATTTCTTTCCAAAACTTCTTTTCCAATAGTTCAGGAGAGAGCTTACTGCAATCAGGAAATCGACGAAACGAATCTTCGTTGGCCATGTTCTTAAATGTCTGGTAGGTATGCCTTCTGCAGATAGGGAAGCAGAAATTCAGAGCAATTTAAACTATGCAGACAACAACTTGTTATGCAAAATTGTGCAGGAATTACCGATCTATCTTCCGAAACAGGATCTTCTCATCTTCATCCCATTTTGCAAGCCGAAGAGGTTGAACACATGTCGAGAATTCGTAATCAACAAGTACGTCACCAGCCGGGACAGAAGCTTTCAAAGGGGATATAATCTTGCAGATTCCTAAGAAATCAGTAAAAAATATCATTGATAACACTAATTCTATAATTAAGATCTATCTGACCAGACATGGATGGAATTAGAGTCAAAAGAAGGTTGAGAATGTACCATAATTAGAGGCTTCTGAAGCAATTTTTTGTATATAAGTTAAAGGATCTTTAAACTCCTCTACTGTTGGATTGTATACAGGACACTTCGAAATTTGATCGGTCCAAAGAAGATCGCTGACGATAGACTCATTCTCTCTGCAATCTGCGGCCGCTGTTGTTTTAGATAAACGACCATATGATCGAGAGACCATATTCTTCTTCACCCTCATTTTGGTTCTGCGCGGTACTCGAGCATTCTGATCGACTTTTCTCCTTGCACGTCTCATGATGTTAGAATCTGCCGTTCCTCACAAGAGTTTACACCCATTCCTTTACGTTTGCAGAGTGCAGCAAGTCGTTAAACATTCCGAATTTAACGTGACAGCTGCAGCGAAAAAAGGCTATAGTTAGAAGGTAATTAACTTCATAGGGGCCTCATTAAAGTTCAATTACTATTGTAATTATGCTTAAGCTTCACGGGTTTCCTTTCCGGGATATCGCCATTCAAATTTCCATACTAAATGAGGAGAGACCATTCTATTATAAAGGATTACATTTTGGCCAAACACTAAACTGAAAAAACTTAAACCCGAATATTTTGATAACATATCATCTGAGTAAATCCTGTACTTCTAGTCTTCTACCATTGATAGAGAACAACATACATTATAAACAACTGTTCTAACACTTGCAAATTGAATCCCCGGAATCAACGCTAGAAGTCCAACAAAACCAAACCGACAATTTTGATCACAAATCATCCGAGTAAAAAACCCTGACTTCTAATAGTGACACAGAACTATAAATATTGTTAACCCACTTACAAATTGCATCCCAAGAATCAAAAGACAAGTACCCTAGAAACAAGGCAGAGCAAGCAGAATCAAAAGAACACAACCAAGAACTTCAAACAGATCATCAGAGCCATGTATTCGTACATAAACAGAATGTATACATCGTAACCAGATATATCGAACGCGTAAGCAATATTGGATCGTCGCGAATGGTAATAATCCGAAATAAACATAAGAAGGGACCATGAAAAGGCATGGTCAGGCACAAAGAACAGTTGTTACACCAAAAAACAAGAACTCTAAACAGACAGTAGGCGTACACTAATCATCAAGAACACAAATTTATCATCTTGGTCCTTCACATTATACCACCAATTGTACGAAAAGAGAAGAACCCAATTCATGGAAAAGCACACAGATCACGTACATTGCAACAAAACACGTAGGAAAATCGAATACCGGTCGAAAAGTCTAAGTACCCAGAAGAAATAAGGACTAGAGTTCCAATCAGAGACCAGAAAGTTTCCAAATTGGTGCGCGTAATAGTGTGTTTCAGAGTGCAACAACCGTTGTTGTTCTTCTAAACCGTTCCGCTTCGGTTCTTTAGATTAGAACAAAACAAGTTACGTAAATTTATAGTGTGTGGGAAGGAAACCGCTAGTACCCCATTGACGGAAAATCTTTCCTGTTTTGCGTATGCGTAGGTTCGTCAGGAATCCAATTTCTGTCTCAGTTTTTTTTATTATAGAAACCCAAAATTCATGTGGGTTTCCGTTTCCTATTTGGCAGAGATTTGTTTTGTATTAAGATTTGAACAATAGAAGCGGTTTTCTAAATAATGTATTTTATAAGGTTTGAATCTTATATTTCTCTAAACAAATAAAAATCTATTATCAATCGAATAACTCTTATGGACCAATCATAATAGGGTGTAAATATTATTAATAATAATTATTTATATTATTTCATTTGTGCAGGATTAGGAGAGTAGAAGGAAATTTACAAATTCATAATTCAATTTGTGATGATTTAAATTTGTATTATGTGGAATTCGATAAGTGACAGTCTAACTTTGTATAAAATGTAACAGAACTAGGCTATCTAGAATTCTAGTAATGACGGTGTAAATTTTGCATAAAAATGTTGTATAAATAGGCTATCCGGAATTCTATTCAGGATGGTGTATATTTGCATAATAACGTTACAGAACTACGCTATCTCAAATAAAAAAGTAGACATTGAGATTGCACTCCTAGCATCTTCCTCACGATCTCCGTGCTTCTTGCAACTTGTTAGCAAATGGCCAATAAATTTACAATATGAACAATAGCGGAATGACATCTAGGATGTAAATATTACTTATTATTAAATTTTACTTGTTAAAAATACTCCTATTATAGTTATATCATTAGTCAAGGACGAAGAGAGTAGAAGGCAATTTACAAGTTCAGAATTCAATTTGAGACAATTTAAACTTGCAGTATCTGGAGTTAGATAGATGGCAGCGTAATTTTGTAAAAAAAATGTAACAGAATTAGGATATCCAGAGTTCTAATAATGATGATGTAAATTTTTCATAAAAAATAAAATAAAAACATGTTATCCGAAGTTCGATTTATGAAACTTTGCACAAAAATGTTATAGGATTAGGCTATCCGAAGTTCAATTCATGACGGTGTATACTTTGCACAAGTTCCAGAAGTAGGCTATCGCAAATCGCCTGCCATCTTCTGCGATGCTGTCCTCGCAAGCTCCGTGCTTCCTGCAACTTGTTAGCAAATAACCAATAACTTTGCAATATGAACAAGATCTAAGCAAGATTTCATAAGCTATTCAAACCCATGAGTTCTTTCCTGACAGTTCTAACATGGTTTTCTCTTTCTCTTGTAATAGCCTAGCGAGGGTCAACTTTTTGTTCCAAAGCTATGGTTCAATGCATCCAAGTCCACTCGAACTGGGTCACGTACTGCCTTAGCCGACCATAAAATAATGGAAGGATACAAGATTCCCGCTACAGTCTGAATGGACACCTGCGGCACGGTTGATATAGGCCCGAGCATAAGGAGAGGACGGTTAGTTTAGAACAGATAGTGGCTTCAATTCTGTTGCTGCCTCAGGCTCGGTCTTACGCAAATTCGGTGTGCAAGCAGCCGAGGGGGTGGAATATGCAAGGTACCACCCCGCCCCTTTAGAGCCGGCGCTAAAAGGCGAGCATTTCTTTGATGTTGACGCTTTAACAAGTGATTTTCTGTCTGTAGTGTCTGTTGTTGATTCCTCTCTAATACCCTGTTCGTTATGCAAGAACCCTCTTTAGGATTTGTGTCAATAATGTAGAGTTCGTGCGGAGAGAAAGATGTCGTTCTCATTAATCAATATTAGAAATTATTTACAAGCATTAGAAAACTCTAATATATATGGAGTGGTTGAACGTTAAATAGGAAACTGCCTAAACATATACATCTTAAATATACGAGAGGATCTAATACTCTCTCTCTCTCTCAAGTTGGAGGATACATATCTTGGGTGTCCAACTTACGAAGTAGAAAGTCGAACTCATGTTTGTCAAGGACTTTAATAAGAATGTCTGCAAGCTAAAGATGAGTGGGAATATGCTTCTAAAAAAGTCATTAACTCTGAATAACATCACGAGCAAAATGACAGCCAGCTTCGATATGCTTGGTGCGCTCATGAAAATCTGGATTTGTAGCAATGTGAATGGTTGATTGATTGTCGTAATACAAACTCATGAAATACTAATTTCCAGCATGGTCAACCATTGAAGTTCACAAGTAACGGCTACCATTGATCAATATTTAACTTCTGCAGAGGATTGACTTACAGTCAGTTACTTCTTGGTAATCAAATTCCAGTTGAATAAAATAACCAGTCAAGGATCATCGGGTAAGAGTTGTCAGATATGAGGACAGTTGGCCCAATCTGAAGCACAGCAACCATAAAGTTAGGTATCACTATTAGAACACAAGAAAATTCCTTGCTCGGTCATCCCTTCAAATAATGAACCACCTGCAGTGTATTGTACCAATGTGCTTGATGAGGACACTGCATGAATTGCGATAAAGTGTGAACACACTAATTGAGCTCAGACTGAGTAATAAGGAGGTATGTCAACCTTCCAACAAGATGTTGGTAGACTTCACCATCATCAAAGAGGAGGCCATCAGTGAGTGCTAGCCCATAGTTAGGCTCTAAGGGAAATGCTACCATTTTAGTGCCAAAAACACTACGATCATTGATTATGTCTAGCGTGTATTTACACTGAGACACAAATATTCTATCAGGTCCATGGGCAATGCTTAAAGATAGATACGACTTAAGCTTGGTAATTGAGGCTTCATGATTGTCCCCAATAATCACATCATCAACATAAACAAGAATGCACAGTGACATATCATCTTGCTGAAATAAAAATAATGAATAATTAGTATAACACTAAGTGAACCCATAATTGAGAATACTGCTGCTAGTTTAGCAAATGAGTTTGGAGGAGCTTGTTAAATTCCATGCAAAGATCTTTGGAGTCGACACACTTTTCCATCACTGACATTTTTAAATTTGGGAGGAAGTTTCATCCTTGACAAGATCATCAAGAAATATTGCATTATGCATATCCATATGATGCAAGTGCCAAGAACGAGCAACAACAACAAGAAAAGTGCAGATTAACCATGTTTTTTCCACTAGAACAAATGTCTCATTATAGTCGATGCCTTCAGTCTACTTATCTCTTTGCACAATAAGGCAAGCTTTATGATGTTCAACAGAGCCACTCGAGTGATATTTGATACAACAAAATCATTTACAGTATATTGCAGTCTTGTCAGAAGGTAGTAATTCTAGTGTTCAGGTTTTAT
>SOPF01020097.1:0-10419 GCA_012979155.1 Hypericum perforatum
TTTTTTTGTGAAATTTCATAAGAATAGTAAAGAAAAATTATTTGTTGTTCGTGTGGATGATCATTGCAAGTGAGACTTTTCCGAACTATGGGACAATTTTACTGCTTCCTCAAGCAGAAATTCTACTTTCGATGAGCAAGATTGCTAAAAAGTTCACAAGTTCATGGAAAGCTCAAGAGGTAAAGCATTTGTGTTGCTACCACTTGTCATGTTGGTGCAGGAAAGGTGACTTGTTGAAGATGTGATAATCCACTCGTGCGGTGGTTAGAATAATTAATCATTGTTAAAAATTTGTTACTAAATATCATTTTGGAAAATATATGTCACAGAAAATGCCATGTCAAAAATTCATTAGGAAAAATTCTTAGAAAGTTCCGAGGTTACAATTTTTTTGTGATGTAATTCTATGGTCCTCAAACGATTTATTTGGCGCTGAAATTATCTTTTTTGTGATAGATACTAAAATGATTTTTCGAATAAAAATTCAAAATATAAAAAATGATACCATTTTTTTATCAATGTGACACGTCATGTCACGATTTTTTCTATATCTGGTTTGCTGAGTTGGCGACAAAAAATATATTAATTTTGGTTCTTTTGTTTTATATATTTTTTTTAAAATACCCTCTCCTCTCCTCCCTCTCTCCCACATCTGCCCCTCCTCTCCTCTCCTCTCCTCTCCTCCACCTAGACCTGGCCACAAATTGAATCCAATTCGTAATTCGATTCGATTCGATTCGTTAATAATTCGATTTGATTCGTATATAATTCGATACATCGATAATTCGATTCGAATTCGTAATGGTACGAATTGAATTTGGTTTGAGATTTTTATAATTCGTCAAACCGGCGAATTCAATTAGAATTCGATTCGACTTAAATTCATAGTTAATTTGATTAAATTTGTATATATATATATATATATATATATATGTGTGTGTGTGTGTAAAAAATCTCAAACTCAATTATTTACTAAACCTTAAATCCTAAATCCTAAACTCTAAATCCTAAAATCTTGAAACTCTAACTCAATTCTTTATATAAATTTTAAACTCCAAATCTTAAAACCTAAAATCTTAAGCTTAATTATATACTAAATTGTAAATTTTTAAATCCTAAATGATGAAACCCTTAACCCCGAAATCGTAGATAACTTATTCTGGCGCATTAAGTGCAAACTCAAACTTTAATTTATTATTTCTCAAAAAATATTAAACGTTTATTCCTTATTTTCTTAATTTTTAATTAAATATTTAATATTTAAGAATCAATTCGAATTCGATTCAAATTCAATTCGAATTCGATTCGAATTCAATTCGAATTCGATTCGAATTCAATTCAAATTCGATTTGAATTGAATAATTCGTATTCAATTCGTCCTTGGACGAATTGAAATATGGTTTAATATTTTGATAATTCAAATTCGAACCAATTTGATTCGAATTCATTCGAATTCAAACCGTGGTCAGGTCTACCTCTACCCCTCTCTTCCTCTCTTCGCCCCTCTTCCCTCCTCTGCCTCTCCTCTCTCCTATGTCCCCTCCTCTCTTCTCATCTACCCCTCTCTCTCCTCTCCTCCCATATCTGCCCTCCTCCGCCCCTCCTCCCCTCTCTGCCCCTCCACCTCTCTCCTCTTTCCTCCCTACTTCGCCTCTCCCCCTTCCCTCCGCCCCTCTCCTCTCTCCTCTTCCTCTCTTCCATCTTTTCTCAATTTTTAAGACATTTGATTTTGACAAAGATGGGAGGAGAGAGGAGAGGGGAGGAAGAAGGGAGAGAGTAAAGAGAGGGGAAGAGAATGGAGAGAGGGAGTAGAGGAGAGGGTATTTCTATAAAAAATTATAAAAAGAAAGAATCAAAATTAATATTTTTTTCTGTTGCCAACTCAGCATGCCAACTATAAAAAATTGTGATGTGGCATACTACGTCAGCTTAAAAATGGCACCATTTTTTGGTTCGGAGGAATTTTTGGTTCGTAAAATCATACAAGCTCGTGTCACAAAAAAAATAACTTCATGATCAAATAAATAGTTCTAAACTACAAAACTATGTTTGAAAAAAGCTATAAGTTCATTAACTTCTATAGATTTTTTCCAAAATTATTTGCTCAAAGAAGAGAACTATACCTAAGGTTGTTATTCAATATGTGGTCAAACTACGTGTTATTAAATTGAACATGTTCTTTATCAAAATTATCAAGGGCATGTTATTTCAACTAATTATTATGCTATTTTTTCATAACATGACTTTTAATGAAACTAGCAGCTCCAATCTCTTACACTTCTTACATGATGTAATTTATCTCAGTGTCATGCCTCGAAAATCATGCATTTAAATTGTCACGAAGTAAAAAAAATTATGATCATTTTGATTCTCAAATTTTAATCAGGTCTTAACTTGAATTTAATGTCTAATGATGCATGTTTTTTCCTCTAATTCTCATTCTTAGTCTATCTCCAAATAATCTGAAATAACAGCACATATTAATAAGGATACGCATCTCATTAAGTCAATAAAAATAAATAATTCATACATCAAATCATATACATAATCTCATATCGAGTCTTGTACAATAAAACTTTATAATCAAAGATATTCACATAAGACATGTATCACCAATTAAAACTTGACCAATCTAAGAAGTACAAGAGTCAGATAGTACTAAAGTTTTGAACATATGCACACTGTCAAGCTTTTCAGAAATGAACCAGATGTCACTTATCAAGCTAATTTAGCTATTTAATAGAATAGAATTCTGGAGTCTAACATAATCGATATCCTAACCAACTTCTTAGCCAACTACATATTCATGATAGAAAATTTTTTAGCTGACTACGTATTCATGACAAAAAGTTTTTTATGCAACTATATATTCATGACGGATAGTCTCCCAGCCAACTACATATTCGACAATATATTCATGATAGAAAGTCTATAAGCTAACAATTTAGTTAACTAACGAATAACCTCGTAGAATTTTCATATCACATATCCAAATACAACCACATATTTGTGTATTCATATTCACATACTTTCACATCCTTAACAATACAAATCTACATCCAAATAGAAACGAATTCAATCAACAAGAAATGAAATCAGATTCATATTATTACCAAGTCAGAATCAAATTCCCAATAAACACAAAATTGAAACAAAATTTCAAATAGCATAAAACCATAACCGAATTCCAAATAAGATCTTAAATTAATTCCAAATAACTCTGGATTGAAATCAAATTCCTACTGACATTGAGTCAAAACTAAATTCTTTAATAATATCAAAAATCAGAATAGACTCTTTTATGCTCAAATCAAAGATGAATTTCACTTGCAATGAAATCAAATAAAGAAATATTAATTAACCCGTCACTTATTCATCAATTCTTTATCTGTAATTTATGGTTGCCATTAAATTATAATAGTAATATCATGTACACAGAATCAAGCTTTCATCATATTTTAATCTGTTGTTCACATACAATTCATACTAACTAAATCAAGTATATCACGTTCTAGTCCACTAACATATGAAATTTTATTTTCAATGTCAAGCTTATCATATTAAGCGCACAAAGATTACATAACCGTATTACCCAAGTCATAAAGATCAGAATAGAATACGTCGCTTGTAAATACATCAATTAACACCCAAATCTATATTTCGACCAATACAGGATTAACATTCCATGATCAAATCTTAAGATTTCAACCTAGTGGGCTCACATAAGCAAGGACTAAATTAAACACCTATTAAAGAAACCATGGATTCAATCAACTCCAGCTTATGACCTCATGTTCACCGAGTACAAGCCAACGCGCAAGGAAAAGTCTCTGCGATCATCAATGGCCAAAGGATCATTTATTCAACCACGTAACCTTAAATCTCACGTTAAATCGGACAAAAGACATGATAAAATTGAATCAAATAATCTAATACATAATTCTCAACTAATTTCATAAGCACAACATAATCTTACAAAGAAAAGGTGACTTATCTTCCAATTTCATTAAAATTCATATTTATCAAATTTGATTATACAGACAATCTTATTCACCTTTACATGATGACATCTTCAGTGTCTAGAATATTATGTATGGTGTTAAAAACAAATCTCAAAATTTCGTATCAATCTAACAACATTTCAGTATCGAATTTTATAAATAGTGGTAGCTATTCTTGAAACATACGATTGTTTTTCTTTTTTCTCTATCAAGATTTTTTTTTCTAACTCTCTTTATATAGATAAGGTCTAATCATAATTTGCCTAATTATTATTTGATGACTTGATCCTATACTATTATTTAAATTAATTTTATGATTCTCACATTGAGATTTTTTGATTTTTAGATTCTATTTTACTTTCTTTGTGCAGTCATTTGGAAGTGTTCAAAGATTAAATAAGATAAATTTTGATAGAATCTCTTGTTAAGTGGGATAGAAAAGTTAGGAACGAAAAAAATATATATATTTGTACTCCCTCCAAATGTATTTCCAACCTACTTTTTCCTCAAATTATATGTATTTGTACAAATTGTTTGTCCCTCGCAATCCGATCAATGGAAACAAGTATCTACTTCCTTTCCCTATCTTTTTTATATCTACATTCCCTGTTAAATTCTTTCCATCATTCCAAAACAAAGCTTTGGTCTCGGTCCCCTCCTTTTTTTTATGAAAAACTTCTATTTTAATTTTTTTTTACTCCACTAGGGTTGAATTCTTATGCGCCAAAGTTAACTATTCATTTTATTTTATCACCTGATCCAGGTGTGAAGTGCTCTGTGTACTCTCTTCTCTTTTATCCAATTACAGCCTAAAGTGGTTGAGTGGTTGATAGCAAAACAAGGTGCTAGTCTAATCATCAAGTTACTCCCAAATAGATATCATGTCTTCCAATTATTATGAAAAATAGAAGGGAAAATTACCCTCAGGCCCCTCGGGTTTGCGAAAATTCGTGTTTTAGCCCCCCTATTTTTTTTATTATCATTCAACCCTTGAATCTTGTCAAAAGTGTATAATTTAGCCCCTGTCGCCGGAATCCGGCGATTTCTCCGGTGAAATGGCACCTAAGATTACTAAAATACCCTTTTCCTTTAAAAAGTAAAACAATAAATTGAAACACAATAATAACTCGTATTGAGCTGAAATTTTTCATGGTGCATCCTAAAAATATACATGATTTACGTAAAATATTTCAGAAATTTTGGAGACACAGAAATATTTTTTTTATTTTCCAACTTGCCAAAATGTTGTAAAATCATATAAAATAGAAAAATTGTCTAATTGGGCTTAAACTTGTCCCATGTGTTCTTAAGCATATTTAGTGAATTTAGAACCTAAACTTGTTCTATGTGTCCTTTAGCATCTTTACTAAAGACTCCATCTTTAGTAAAAAAATAAATTAAAACTCTATATTTTTGGTATCCGCAGACTTTTTCAAAATTGGCTCATGAGAATCCAGACTTTTTGATTCCTAAATTCATTAAATATGTTAAAAGACACATGGGACAAGTTTCAGCTCAATTAAACAAATTTTCTATTTTACATGATTTTACAAAATTTTGGCACGTTAGAAAATAAAAAAAATATTTTTGTACCTCAAAAATTTCTAAAATATTTTACGTAAATCTTGTATATTTTTAGGATACTTCATGAAAAATTTCAGCTCAATACGAATTACGATTGTGTTTCAATTTATTTTTTTACTTTTTAAAGGAAAAGGGTATTTTAGTAATCTTAGGTGCCATTTCGCCGGAGAAATCGCCGGATTCCGGCGATAGGGGCTAAATTATACACTTTTGACAAGATTCAAGGGTTGAATGATAATAAAAAAAAATAAGGGGGCTAAAACACGAATTTTCGCAAACCCGAGGGGCCTGAGGGTAATTTTCCCAAAATAGAAAGTTGTCAATTCTATTATGACAAAGATTGCTTAATATGGACGGGTCACGAACTCCATTTGTTCATTTTCACATTCAAAGTTGCCTCACGAAAAATCTTTGTATGAAACTCAGAATTTTAAGTATCATATGACTCGCAAATTAGATTAAATTTAATATCATATTAAAATTACTATATTAATTCTTACAACCTTAAAACAACTTCACAACTCTCAACTAATAATGCGGTACTAATCCCGAGTACTAAGAATCCATGGTATGGGTCCAAATATTATGAGGCCCTTTGTTTGGATCCCGTGCACTTTCAGGGAATGTCGTTTCGCTCGGTTGCCGGCTAAATCATCTATGGTGTGGGCCTGTCACAGAGACTTGTGTTATTTGGAAGGTCATGAATCGGTTATTAATAATCCAGAGTTGATGCCATAAGGGAACAAGTTGTTACCTTTCGCACTCGAGACTCGAAGCCAAGAGAAGAGAACGACTCATTGGAGCTACTAAAAGAAAGTTAAAGTTGACCAATCAACCTCTCCCCTCCTTGGTTTTTATTTCGTCCGTTATCTAAAATTAATTGAGCTGATTAATTCACACTAAATTAGGGTAATATTTTTGAAAACCAACAAAATCCTCCTAAAAAATATTTAAGACTAATAAATTTTTAAAAGCTCAAATTCAAAATTTCTTAATTCAATTAGAATAATTATCTTATCGATCTATATCTAAATCACGACAACAATATTAGAAAACTCCTTGCGTAGTTTCGTCTCAGCAACCTTTTTGGTAAATAAAAGATAACTAAGTTGTATACGCCATTGTTGTGATCTATTTTATTCACGTAATGTCGAATTAGACATCGTGATTATCATTTTTTATAAGTTTTTGTTATATCTCATTGGCAATTTCGTCTCAGTCACTAAGTTGTACAATTTTAGCAGGATGATGTTGTATTGCTCCATTACCTTTTCTTGACCTCAT
Organism: Hypericum perforatum; assembly: GCA_012979155.1. NCBI lineage: Eukaryota > Viridiplantae > Streptophyta > Magnoliopsida > Malpighiales > Hypericaceae > Hypericum > Hypericum perforatum. The sequence continues at coordinate 6,870 of SOPF01020097.1, forward strand.
TGCGAATACGGTATATATCGGGATCTTACTAAAATTGTCCCTGGCGCAACCAAACACCACGAAATTAGAGTTTTCTGTAACAAATTATGTTTCTAAATATTTTATTTTATTCGAGTAAATTTTCCACAACATGCAATGAAGGAACGTAGTGGAATGGTCGCTTCCATACGTGAATATATCTTTAGGCTCTTGGAGTTCGACAAAAACTCTAGGGTCCATGTTATTTAAAATTTGTTTCTGAAAACGCATAACTATCATATTTCTGGTGAAGAAACCCTTCAATTATGCCATTAAGAAGCCATGTGTTGACTTCTATGCCATTCCCTTCACTTTCTAGTTTCAAAAACTGAAATAAAAATAAACTAAAAATTCAAGAAGATAACATAACCCAAACAAGAGAACGAGAAGAAAAGAGATCAACATCAACAAATGAAAAACCCGATGCATAATTCAAGAAAATTCAACGAAACAAATATTGAAAAAAGACCGGGGATAGGTGTTGACGAGTCATTTGAATTTGCGGACTACCGGAAAGGTGAAGAACAAATATTTCGTTGAACTGGCAAATGGTCGGAAGCAATGCTCATCGACTCATCACATGCGAACTCGACGATAAAATCCGAATAAATAGAGCGAGTTTGCTCAAGGTGTAAAACCTCAATTTTTATTATTTCATCAACAACTACTTTTTTTAGATGTTAAACAAAGAAACTACATGTAGCTTAACAAAGGAATAAAGAAGACACTAAAATTAGATACACAAAAATGAAGTATTGTTAATAGAATATATCTAATCATATTTTTTTAGAATTTTCATATCCAACTCAAAATCTCAAAGCAATAGATCGGTAAATTTTTAACACTTATAAACCTGTTTCTCGTTCGTTCTAATCGATGTGAGATACTCACAAAATATTTTTTTCAAACGAGACCCACCGGATTGAATATTATACTAACTTCGATTACACCAAATTGTAAGAAATGGAGACTATGCAAACTCAATAATAGGTACGAGATCAATTCGCTCTGATACCATTTAAAATTTTTATATCCAACTTAAACTTTAAGAAAATGAATTAGTAGATTTGCAATATTTATAAATTTTCATATTTCACTAACTCTAACCGATGTGAGATACTCTCAACTTAAATATGTCTCTTGGCCTTATGTGCAAAAATTTGTTTGTGCATGAATGTACCACTGAACTCCTGTACATGAATCTATTAACGTTGTGGCGCACCCCACATCGCCTATCCATCGTCCAACCTCCACCACCTTAGCACGACGGCCTCCCACCACTTTTTCCCAACACCATCGCCAAAGTTATAGACTGATTCTGGTTTATTTTTTGATAGATCCAGGATTACAGAGGATATTACATCAAACATCATCAAGGACCAAATAGTTATTTTCCCAATGGCAAGTCAGAGGCGAAACTTGAAGTTGCATCTTCAAAGAGCCACTCAATGGTTCAGCCAATTCCACGAGGCGATTGAGGTGTAAAAAGTAGAAACAGCAGATAACTTCTCAAAAAGCATTCCGGTATCTCCAATTATTCATATGTTCTAATCTTGTAATGCACAAGTAAATAAGTAATAAAGAGTTGTGATACATTAATAAAAATATTAAGTTTGAGTTTTTGGAATAAAACAATATTAAAAATTGTTAAATTTTTTGGTCCATAAAGTGTCTGAATAACAGGTATTAAAAAAATTGCAAATAAAAACATAATATAATATATATTATAATAGCCGAACCGCAACTGTTTCCCATAAACCATGTGAACCCACCTAGCATTTGGCCCCTTCCACCAAAAACCTCACTTCTCTTTGCCTCCACCAGACAAAGACAACTCACTCCAACTCTAATCTCTATATAAATACCAGCTTAAGCCAGTGGCAAATATTACATCAAAAACTAAGATGGGTCCGAATTATAATCTCCAATCTCTACTTCGTTTCTCCATTCCAGCTGTAATTGCCCTATTGCTCCTACAAGAATCAGCAGTGGCACTTCAAAACCAGTATAATGTGAGCAGGTCCAGAGGAAGGAAGAAGCAAGCAAATGGATGCAACTTGTTCCAAGGGAAATGGGTTTATGATGCTTCTTACCCTCTCTACACTTCTTGCCCCTTCATTGATGATGAATTTGACTGCCTCAAATATGGCAGACCTGACAGGCAGTATCTCAAGTACTCTTGGCAGCCTGATTCTTGTACCTTGCCCAGGTAACTTAATACGATTTCCGGCTTTGGTGGTTACAACCTCGTACCAGATAATTTCACTCTAGTTTATATATAATATGTAAATAACATTACTAATGAATTTTGAGATTACTTTGGTTCTTCCGACTTACAAGAAATTCCTGCAGACTAAAAATTCTCAAAAATTTTATCTATCATTTACCAATTTGGTCACGTCCTAATTAAGGATTGTAATGAGATTATATTGTTATTAGTCTGTGCTCCGTGTGAAAAATGTCTAAACTATTCGATATTCAAAGAATTATTGAATTGATGTATCTGAATTCGAGTATTATAAGATCAGAAAGAAAGGATTGAACTTTTAATAAATATGTTGAATTTTTTGGTTTATAGGTTTGATGGTAGAGATTTTTTGGAGAGGTGGGCGGGGAAGCAGATAATGTTCGTGGGGGACTCGTTGAGTTTAAACATGTGGGAATCCTTGTCCTGCATGATTCAAGCGTCGGTGCCGAATTCCAAGGCCAGCTTTGTGAGGAAAGATTCCATCTCTTCTGTGATCTTCGAGGTTAGTTTCATGCACTTTTTTCAGTTAAGATTTGTGAGGAAACATGTGGCAAATATGCACTTTTTTCAGTTTAAATATGTTAAGGATTGTTTCCCCTTTTCCTATGATTTCCAAAATCTATCTCGACTAGTGAATGTCTTTGTTCCTTTCTTCACATGCTTGTCTGCCTCCGACAATATTTGCAAATTTGTCCATCTGTTTATATACATGCTGTGTTTAATCAGAATTAATCAGAATTTTTTTATACGTTCTCTAAAAAAAATAATGTTTCCATTGAAAAACCAGTTCCACTCCATTATTGAGTTAGATTTTTCCTGTAAAACCGGGTACGGAGATTATACCTTGGCACCCGATTAAAAACCAAAAAGTTACCACCTCTCACCCAGTCATGACAATTTCCACTGTCATCGCAAGATTTTACGGAAAAAAGGGGAAATTCATTTCACCTAAAGAATGTCCAAATTAATACTCCTTACGTATACAAAAAATATTATGAGGATCTCTGGTTATTGTATTAATAAGTTTGCTTGGTAGCTTCTTTCCAGTTCCCGTGACTAACTCTGTCTGTACCCTCACTTGTCTGTATTTCCCCCTTGACCGTAACTGGTGCGGCGCTCCATAATTAGATTGACAACTTAGTTGGTTCATTTGATTATATATTTAAAAATGTTGGGTTAGGTATTCAATATAATTACGTTTTAAAAAAAATTAAATTTAGTTTATTGGGTTTAAAACTTTCGGGTTTTCAGATGGCTCTAAGTTTTTTTTTGGGTGAATATTAA
>SOPF01020099.1:0-28116 GCA_012979155.1 Hypericum perforatum
TGCACCATGAAATTATCATCGTCCACACGAAGCAGTTTCTTCCCAATCTGACACAAGACCAAGCCGTCGTCTTCATGGAAACATAACTCCGTCATTAACCACGCGCCATCTTGATCCTCATCTTTATCGTTCTTGTACGAGAAGTGTTTCTCGCACCATGAGAACCCACCTTCTCCCCAATATTTCTTCGCGTTCTGTCCGTGCCACGTACCCCCAGTCTTCCCTACTCTCTTGTTCACCTTCTTGCCATTACCATCGGATGAAACCTTCTTCAGAGTAGTAAACAAGTAGATGTACTTGTCTGATTTTGATTCGACCAAGTTGTTTCCACCCAAGTTAGGCCCGTAGAACCATCCCCATAGCTCCTACGGCTCCTTCGTGTACATATCGAACTCGTTGATAAGTCCCTGCCACAGATCCTGCAAGTTCTCGGCCACTCTGTTGGCCAAGTAATAACAAACAAGCTCCTCATTCGTCGGACTAAATTGGAACCCTACCGGAGCATTAATCATGGCTGCGATTTCTTCTCAGGAGGGAAGTAAATTCAAAGAGAGATCTTGTAGTGATCAACAAGCTCCGAAAGAAAAAGAGAGTTCGGGTGTGTAGTTATTAAGTATTGCGTGGTTTGGAGTTGGGACATGTTGATTCGTTGACTCGTGAGATGAGAATTTCACTTGTTGATGAATTATCCAAAGGGTGATACTTATAGTTGTTGCTTAGTTAGGATTAAGTGACTCGTGGGGGCGAGAGCACATCGAGCTCACTTAATCCTAGGTAAGGATCAACTTATATTAATCTAGTGCGAGAGCATAGATTGATTACCTTGAAACACCCGGATTGTGACACGACCTTAAAAACCTTTCAAACCATATGCTTGTTTAAGTGATCTTTGGTTTCATGCCACTTTTGTTAAATTTGCTTGTTGATTATTGTTTTTTTGTTATTGTTATAAGTTATATGCATGATTTAGATTACCTTGTGTTGTTGTTTTAAGCATGTTAGTTTGTTAAGCTACCTAAACCAAACCAAAGACATAAAATTCCTAAAGCTAAGTAAGTAAGCCGAGTAAGGCGCAACCTCATTCCTCATGGAACGACAACCCTACTTCTTAATCTATATTGCATCGGAGGCGTGTCAAAACGACCTGTCATCAGAGATGCGAGGTTAACTCCTAAATCATCATTATGGAAGTGAGTCTTGTTATGCAAGTTTGTGAACGGGAAGTGTTCTAGGAGTGCGTAAGTTACCTCTAAAGTTACTTTTTTTGTTAGAGGATTGTCGTTGGTGCGATAAATGGAAATTGGTTTAATGGTTCATATAGTTGTTTATAACCAATTCAAAATATCTTTTGTGGTCATTCCGAAGCATGCTGATGATTCGCGTATTATTTATGGTTTACTGGCCATCTATGGCGTGTGCCACTTGTGTCTCTAGCGGAGGCCAACTGTGTCTGACAGAGCTCTCCTCACGAGCTCGTTGGCGCGGGCAAACTTCTGGTCACCAACGGCATGCACCACTACCTATTGCACGCGCCAATGTTCTTCGTTCAAGAACAATAGGGCGTGCCAGTGCTCTATAGCGTGTGCCAACTATAAACAACAATAGCACAGAGCAAGTCCAGTTTTGTCAATCCTTAGGGAATTGAGTTTTAAGGCTTTGTACTTAGCTTCCAAACTTGTTTAGGAGTATATTATGAAGATTGGTTGATTGATAACTCGAACAAACTTCTAAATTAATGATCTAAAGATTTAAGCAAGTTAAAAGTCTATGAACTTCAAAATACAAAACTAACAATCTGATTTAGCAAATTTAACTAAAAATGAGTTTGGTACCATTGAAACTTATGCAATCAAACAACTCAGGGGGTTTATTACGTTCGTATTATGATCCGAGTGTTTCATGAGCAACAAATCTACACTTTCGTGCTAGATTTATCTAAAATGAACATTAGCAAAACTTAAACCAATTAGATGTTCTTTTGACCCCCCTAATCGATCTAAATCAAGCTAAGTATCACTCAATGGACAACTAATCACTCATGTAGATTTTTCTTTCATTAAGCAATTAATCATCTAGTTAACCTTTACATTAATTCCATCTCCTTTAGGTCTCAAGTTTTAACTAAGTTCATAATCATAGTTATTCATAAAGATTTTATCACAGCCAACTAGTCTAAACCATTGTCAAAGGCAAAAACTAATGATGATCATAATCTATGTGAAACCATATAACTAAGCTTTAAGTTCATTAACTAGAACATAAATTTATTAGTTTTAACTCCTCGAATTAGTTGATTACATGTTAGTTTCTAGGCCCCAAACCCACTTAATATACTACTCACACAAACTTATGCAATAACACAATATAAACATCAACATACTTAGCATAAATGAACAAATTGAAGAGAAGAAAGCTTATCAAATGGTCATGAAGCTTTCTTCATTCTTCTCAAGTCCATGGCAGAGACTAGAGTTACAATTTCGTGGCTTTTTTCCTCTAGAATGCTCTCTCTCTCTCATTGATTTTCTTATAATGTGTCATAATGAGCTAAAATCCAAAGTCAAAGTAAATAAAACATAAACTAACCTAAAAATCCTAACAACTACCCTCTATTGTCTCCCTAACGTGTCTGTCATACTCTCCAATTATGTCAATCCAAGTCATTTGGCCCCCCTAGTGTTTGCCAATGAGAAGAGCAAGTGGGGTGGCCAACTATCTATCTCTGTCTGTCCATGGCGCTCGCCACTCTCCTATGGTACGTGCTAATCATGTTGTAAGCCCATCGTCAGAGTGACCTCCCTCTCCAGCTGCCATACCTTGGTAGGCTTGTTCTTCTTGCTCTCGTTAGCTCTATCACACCCATGCCTTAGCATCATCGATCAAGCATCCTCCTCAAGTCCATGAATCTACTCCTAAAACCACAAAAACACAATGAGAAATGACAAACACAACTAAAAATCACAATGAATGAAAACTAACATAAGATAACTAAAAACTAATGAAAATAAACTAAAAACTCTAAAAAGATCCTAAGAAATAAACACAAAGAATGAGTGTTTTAGGCACTCATCACACTCCCTCACTTAAATCTTTACTTGTCCCCAAGCGAAACACAAATATGGACACCAACAAAACAAAAATCACATAAACACACAAACACATAACGAGGTAAAGACTTGGCAAGACTAGATCAAAACTTAACTTTTCCCTAAAAAACATCAACTAATATCAAAATCTCATCATAAACCTAGTTAGTTTATCAATTCAAAGTACAAAACACTACAAACTAGTAGACACCTCGACACTTTATTGTTTAAACAAGTGTTAACTCTATTTAAAAGACACTAGAAGATTAAACTCTCGAAGATAGTAAAGTGTTTCACTCATGTAGTGTATATGGTCAACTTCCTATCACTTGCATATAGGTCAATGTCTGAAAGGATCCTATGTCCTACTTAGCGTTATCTAAAAGTCATAATGGTTGTCAATGATTGAGGGGCTTTTCATCAGGTTGTAATGGGGTTGAAGGTCAGGCTGCAGTAAAAATGTATGGATAGTGGCTAAACCACCCAATACGAGGACTCGATACAAATACTACTCGATCATTCGTCTATGTTAAAACATCCTCACCAAGTATAATAAAAGTAAGCTACCCAATAACCCAATATACTAAGACCTAAAAGCTCAAGTTTTGCTAGAAACTATGCTTATTCAACTTCACAATCTTTTTCTTTTCTTTTCACCATTTTTTTCTTTTTCTTGATTTTTTCTTTTTTTTATTCAATACACTATACAAATTGCAAATGTTTAGGCAAACTTGGCTTCTCTAATGGTCATATACCATAAAAATCCCAACAATATACCCTAAGTCAGTTTCGGATACCAACTACTGTCAATACAAATCATCCCCCACATGCGCAACCTATGTGTCCTCGAATTGGATGATCAAAGGTAGGGAAGATGATGGATATAAAGCTCAAAGATGGTTTGTAATCAGCTTCCTCATCTAAGATCAAGAAAAGGCTCAGCTCAAAGGGTTTAACCCAACTGATAATGAAGGTTCTTGGCTCTAAGGCTCTAGGCTCAAATATCAAAGAATGCCCCATCATCTCACTAACTTCCATGCAACCTAGACTACGATAAGTACTAGTAGGATGCCTTGGTTAACTAACACTAGTATGTACCTCATAAAAAATAGAGACTGGTGTCTCTTCTGTCGGCTCAAGTTCTCACAAGGTTCACTCATAAACCCTCTAGTCTAGTCTACATAATGAAACCACTCATTTAAACAACTAAGTATTAGGTTTCTACCAAATTCCTAGGCTTTGTGCTCGAATTAAATCCCTAACTAAGAGTTTGATAAAATTCTAACAAAAGTTGAAAATGTTTTAGGGGGGTCAAATTTTTGAAAAATTCATGCCAAGTCTAAACCAACACAACCTAGACACTCTAAAAAACCTAAGAAAGGAAGATTCCTAGAAGGAACCCTCCTCCACACTTGAGCGACACATTGTCGTCAAGGTGTCTAAAACACGCATACAAAAACATAACTATCACAAAAACAAAAATACAAACATGCAAATAAAAGGAAATAAAAATAAGCAAAAAAACATACTCAACAAACCTAAACAAAAAATCTAACACAAATCATGCATACAAATAAAGAAAATAAAGTAAAATAAAATAAATAAATAAAATAGGGAAGTAGGAGTTCCCTATCAATCCTCTGTTGGGGCTTGAGGTGGGTCCTGTGGTGGGTCCTCTGATGGAAATATGAAACCACTGCCGAAGTTCTTGGCCCATTGTCGCATCCACTGAGCATGTGCCCGCTGCTCTACTCAAAAGGCTTGCTGCTCCTCCCATTCTGCCCTCTTCTTTGCCACCTCTCTCTCGTGCTCCTCATAATACTATTCCCAGTTCATCTAGTTAGCCACTACATAATCTTGCACTTGTACCTGCAAGGCAGTAAATAAGTCACGTAAGTACGAGAGCTCACCATGGTAGTCCCAACCTTGATAGTTTAGTCTGGGCTCACTAGGGCCTGGCTGGCTGGGCTCCTCCTTGGCACCCTCGTCCTGAGTCGATAATGGAAGCTTCGACATAAGTCTCTCTTGAACTGTTGCCCTGTCCTCCTACGCCTTGTACCTGTACACATCTTCATCAGTGCTCCTTGACTTCATCTTTGTGATGAGCTTGCTATTCTGAAGTTTGATGATGTTGATCACCAATAGATGTACTGTTATTCCCTAAAACTCCGTAAACTCATCAGGAAACACATGACGAGTAATGCATGCAATGATATGAGCTAGGTAAAGACATATGGGTCTCTGATTGATCGTCCGTCTAAACACATCTATGATCATCGCCCATGTGCTAAATTGCTCACTATGGAGCAAGCAATAAATAGCATATAGCTGAGGACAAAAGACCTTCGACTCTTTCCACTGCTCGCTAATTATAAGACTCATGTATCGATACACTAAACCTAGGCATGGGTCCTTTATCAGGGCATTGGGTGCCCTCCCAAACTCGTATTGCTCAAATCCTGTGAGCTCAAACCATGCTCGATGAGCACGTCCAAAGGGCAAAAAATCTAGTGCATTTCCTCTAGATTTAAACTCAAATAGCTCAACAAATTCATCCTCCTCCATAGTGAATTCTTTACTAAATAACGTAGCGGAGAAGGACCCATTATCCTTAGCTATCATCAAAGTTGTAAAGAACTCACAGCTCAGTTCTTCTACCCCTAGAACTTCCCTTTCCGCAAAGTATCTCCAACCAAACTTTCTCAACATCCTCTTCAACTCCCTCTCTAAACATAATTTCTTCATATCCTCCATATTAAACCTAAAGTAACTGACAGTTTCTATTATAGAGAAATGGGTGTACCTACTCCCTTCCCAATCATGAAAGATCGAGAAAGGAGCATTGTAGCGGTCAGCAATGTCCGAAAGTTGAGAAGTCTCCGTTGGTGGTGAGGAAGTCCGTGGCCTCTTGCCTGCTCTACTTGCACAGCTTGTTCCTGCTCCTTCTGCCATGGAAAATGCTTGGAAAGTGTTGGGTTTTGTTGGGGGAAGGTAGTAGAGTAGTGGACTTGTGTGGGTTTTTGGTTTCTGAGTGATTGGCAAATTTGGAGAGTGAGGAAAGTGAGAAAATCGAGTTTGGCCGAGTGTATATAGGCCTTCTGCCAAACATTAGCATGCGTCATTGGTGCTTATGGCGTACGCCATCCGTGCCTCCGTGCACCAATAAAAAGCGTGTGCCACTCCTACATGGCATGCACCATGCAGTGTGCGACTCGGTTTTTTCCCGTTCTTTTATCGTATATACATACAACATAAGAAATAAACATACACACAAAAAATAAAAATAACCTATGCTAATTTTTTTGTGTTTTTCTATTTTTTTTAATTTTTTTGGCTTTTATTTACACTGCGTTCCTGGAAAGCTTGAAAACCAGATGCCCCATTCTGATGGGTCATATCTTTTGATGGACTGTCAGTTATCACAACCTTTTTAGTGCTAAGCCTAGTAAGGTTACGACATAATAGCACGGTTGCTCGATTGGCGTATAGTACTATATCTAATGTAATCACCATCAAAGATGTAACTTCGATATCCTCAACTCACACAGCTCCTCAATCGCATACCAAGACAAACTACCTGGTCTTGCAACCTTTTTTTGGCTTTAAGCCTAATGGGGTCTGGACGTAGAAGGACAGCTCGCTCAGTTTGCGATATTGTGCTATGTTTGCTGCAATCGGCGTTATGTTCCAATTTACCACACTTGTGGCAGAACCTAAATTTTGCCATTCTTTTCTTATAGGTACTCATTGATGTCCCTCTGGAATGTCTCAAAAATTTCTCATCTCATCGCTCAATTTTTAGTGTCTCTTTTGCTTTTTTCAGAATGATTAGGCACACATCTATCAGGATTTTCCTAGAGATTAAGACTCTTACTAAATACTTATACTTAGCACAAAACATCTTGTTCTTTATTCTCTACAGGTAAAAGAGGACAAGTATGTTTACAGATCCAACTCTGACCTTTGCAATATGCACAACTCACAATTGGAGTACCATGATGAACTAGTACCTTTCCTTGTGACCTTTTTGGCATTAAACCTATTCAAGTCACCTTGTAGTACCACGGTATTCACAAATTGTGAGGAGTGTCTCTTATGAATAAGGTCACGGTGCTCAATCCTCAATGTTTCTTTTGTCGTATGAAGAATGATTAGGCAAATGTCTTTTGGAAGCTTATTCTAGACTAGGAAACTAACTAGCAAAATGTACTTTGAGCAAAACATCCTGTTCTTTATTCACAAATTATGAGGAGTGTCTCTTATGAATAAGGTCACGGCACTCAATCCTCAATGTTTCTTTTGTCGTATGAAGAATGATGAGGCAAATGTCTTTTGGAAGCTTATTCTGGACTAGGAAACTAACTAGCAAAATGTACTTTGAGCAAAACATCCTGTTCTTTATTCTCTGTAGGTAAGAGAGGACAAAATCCTAAAAATAAAAATGATAGAACTATATACATTAACATGCTAATTTTTAGTCGTCAACTTGACACTCTTGTTCCTCATTTGTCAAGTAGTGGATGGTTTATTAACCGATTGCACCTCTACAACTCGGTTAATAATGCCACTTCCAATATAGACTTTGCATTGTTGGCCATTAACTCGAAAGACTATCCCCTTGCTATCTTGTAAATCGAGTGCTCCGAATGGAAACACCTTGACAATTTGGTAGGGGCCGCTCCACTTGGATTTGAGCTTCCCAGGGAAAAGTCTAAGTCTCGAGTTGTAGAGAAGAACATGTTGACACTCCTTGAAATCTTTCTTAATGATGTAGGCATCATATCTCCTCTAGGTCCTTTCCTTATAGAGTCTCGAGCTCTCAAATGCCAAATCACGCATTTCATCCAACTCTGCAAGTTGGAGAATTCTGCACTTACCGACCTTTTTGTAATCGTAATTAAGGGTCTTGATGGTCCAAAATGCATGATGCTCAAGTTCCATAGGAAGATGGCAGACCTTTCCATAAACAAGCCTATAGGGTGACATTCCTATTGTAGTTTTGAATGCCGTTCGATATGCCCATAAGGCATCATCGAGCTTGTTTGACCAATCTTTCCTAGCCGATCCGACTGTCTTTTCCAAAATCTTTTTAAGCTCTCTATTTGAAAGCTCAACCTATCCGCATGTTTGGGGATGATACGGTGTTGCCACCTTGTGCATTACCTGGTACCTTTTTAGCAGGATTTCGAAAGGTTTGTTACAGAAGTGTGATCCTCCATCGCTAATAAACTCTCTTGGTACCCCAAATCTTGAGAAGAGTTTCTTAAGAAATCGGATAACAACTTGATGAGTGTAAAAAACACTCATTACTTAAGTGCAAGCTTAGCATTTGTTACATATCATTTTTACGAGTTTTCTATGTCTTTGTCTGGTTTTTGTACATTTTGTGCTTTTGTCATGTTTGTTCGTTTTTCTTATGTTTTCTAGTTTTTTAGGAGCTTTACGGACAATAATCTAAGGAGGCACGACCAGGACCTCGAGGACGCAAGCAAAACAGACTCGACATGGCAAAATGGTAAAAAGAAAGGTTGAAACCATAGCTACCCGTGGAGGGCACCAGACTGGACCTCTTCCAACTTAAAAAATCATTACTTCCTCATACGAAGTCGGATTGAGGAGCTGTCAGCGGCATTGGAAAGAAGACATCCTTACCTACAACCGAATAAAAGAACATCTTCCAGTTAGGAGTCTAAGTGGTCCGTATTGCAAGAAAGATAGACGTGATTGCAACAGTGAGAATGGAGGGCTCCAACTTGCATGACATATGCATGACCAAGGATGACAAGGCATCCACTCCCATGTTTTCTTGCGAAAATGGTGGCAAACATTGAGATATTTGGATGACACTTACCTTAACTTCTTGTGTTGGATGGCAAACATCTTTAGTTTAGTTGTTAGGATATTAGTTAAAGTATTAGTTTTATTTTCTTTCAACTTTGGCTTGTAATAAATTTACACAAAATGACATTAAGTCATGAACTCCCTTAGGCAGCCATGGACACAAAGAAAGGGAGGAGAAGCCATGAGAAAAAACAATGAGAAAGAGGAAGAAAAGGAAGAAAAGAAGAGAAGGAGAAGAAAAAGAAGAACCAAGCTTGTGCTTGGAATTTGTAACTCCTTCTCACCCTTTTTATTCTTGTCTTTCCTTGCTTATCATGTAAATAATATGTATATTAAGTTTGTTTATGTATTAAGTATGTTTATATTCATGTTTTGTGTAAATATGTGTGAGTAGTTTACTTGGTGGTGTGATGCCTTGAAACTGTAAGCATGCTAATGGTTAAAATGGGTTAAAATGATAAGGACCATGTGCTTGTTAAAAACTTAATGCTTAGACTAGATTGGCCACCTAGAACTATGAACATAATCAAGTCTTGAGACCGAAAGGAGATAGACTTGATCGAAAATTTAACTTGTTGATCCGTTGCCTTGTGAGATGTGGACTCCTCCTTGGTAATTGATTATCCATAGGGTGATAAATATAGTTGGTGTTTAGTTAGATTTATGTGACTTGTGGGGGCGAAAGCACATCGAGTTCACATAAGTCTAGGTAAAGATCAATTTAAACTAATCTAGTGCAAAAGTATAGATTAGTTGCCTTGAAACACTCGGATCATGATACGAACTTAATAAACCTTTCATATCATTTAGTTTGTTTAAGTGATCTTTGGTATCATATCATTTTAGTTTAATTTGCTTATCTTTATATTTGTGTTGTTTTTGTTCTTGCGTTGTTATTTTGTGCATATTTGTGTGACAAGTTATTAAACCATTCAATCCAAATCAAGTTCCTAAAACATAGTAAGTAAGCCGAGTAAGGCGCAAACTCGATCCTCGTGGGAACGATATCCTACTTCATAAACTATTTTGCGACGGTGGTTGGAGGTGTTTCACAACGCCGAAAAACACTATCATCAATTGGCGCTGTTGCCGGGGATTGAGTTTCAAAGCTAAAGCTTAGCTTACAAACTTGAGTTAGGAACTTTTGTCAACTAGGAAAAAATTCGTGCAAACTCGACAGAAAATTTTTCAGCTACTGCCACTCGCGGATTTTAATTTTTTGGCCACCTTAGGTTCCAAATTTGTAAAACCAAGCCATGTTACAATTCAATTCTTTGATGTCTTCTTTCTAACGCTGCTGAGTTTGCTCATTTTCGACTTATGATGAAAAAGTTATCGCATTTACAAGACACAAAGGTCTAGTCTTGCGAAAAACTTACCCGAAAATTCTTGCCAAGAAATTTAGGTTCGCATTTTATTTTTTCCGAGGGTCAAAACTTCCGAATTTGTAAAACTAAGCCACGGTGGGATTGAAGTCTTTGATGTCTTCTTTCCAACGCTGCTGAGTTTGCATTTTTTGGAGTTCGGACGAAGACGTTATCACATTTTGAAGACACGAAGGTCATTTCTGACGATTCTTGCGAAAAACTTGCTCGGAAAACTCTTGCCAGAAAAAGAAGCTCGCATTTTATTTTTCCTGAGGTCTTAGATTCCGAATTTGAACATACAATCCCTGGTGAAGTTGTAGTTTGGGAAGTCTTCTTTCCATAGCCGCTGACCTCATCTATTTTGGAGTTTGGACGAAAAAGAAAACAATTTTGGAAATTACTTGCGCAAAACACGATTATCGACGAGTCTTGCTGGAAAACAGAATACGATGAGTCTCGTATTTTCACTATTTGAATAACTTAAGTCCAATCTGGGAAAAATTTCCTTAGACAATTCTGTAACATTGGAAGTCTTCTTTCATTTGCCGCTAACCTTGTCTAAATCAGAGTTTGGACGAAAAAGTTATAAAATTGTTAAGTTGCATGCTCAAAACACACTCAACCACCAACTTTTCTTTGGAAAGTAAAGTGGACATAGCAAACTTGGAAAGGACATTGCGACAAGAAAAATTGCGACGAGAGAGGCTAAATCAAGAAAGACTTCAACAAGAAATGATGAATTCCTTTAGTTACCATTGGTACAATGGAATTCAAAGATCATTTTTGAACGACGAAGTTGAGGACATACATGAACTGGTGGAAGCAAATCAAAGAAAACTCAATCTCACCCAAGCTCAGTTTTGGACTTGTGGATGGTGCGGATGTGACGGACATGAGAAAAGTCAATATGAAGAATACTAGTTCCCTACCCGCCATGGAGCACCCTCAGATTATGAAAATTTTGAGCATTACGATGAGGGGCAACATGACACTATTTGTATTCCAACGTGGAGCAAAACCCTTATTCCTCATGGTGTAAAGAAGAAGTACAACCTCTAAGGTCCGATTCCCTTGAAGATAGATTGGACTCATTGGAAGCAAGAATGGATAAGAGTTTGAGAAATTGAGTACGCCAAGTCAAACTTTTGAGAGAGCGCAAGCTTACTCAGATGATATTTGCACTAGTGCACATACAAAAGATGTCATCTTCATTAAACCATTTGAGCAAATCTATCATTTAAGGGAAAAAAATGAAGTGCAAGTCGAGGATGACAATAAGCAAGTGGACTTGAAAGTTGAGGAACCTTCATACATTCCTCCACAATCATACATCTATCCGACATCATTCTTAGAAGATTTATATAGTATAGAGAACAAGGGGCGTTTGTGGGATTTTGAAATAGAGGATTGGTACCAGAAAATTAGGACAAGCTTGTTTATTCATGCCAACACACTTCCAAAAGAGGATGAAAAAAATGAGGAAAAGGAGGAAGAGAAAGAAGAGATTGGGTTTGATGAGAGCACTTAAAAAGAAGGTGATGAGCCTATTACTAGTGCTAATTTCTTTGTGCATAAATCTTGCTCAACCATAGATTTGGCGAATATTGAAAATTTGGAGGAAAAAGAGGAAGCCATACCTAAGGAAGAGTCCAGTGTCATCCGCCACAATATTCCACCTCGACTTCAAGATCCAAAAAGGTTTGCTAAACCTTTAATCTTGGATATGGAAAGTGAAGATAAAACACCCGACCATAATGTTGAACAACCTCCCACTCTTGGTTGGGATTGGTTAAACTTGGGTGAGATTTTGAAATCTCTCAATCCAACGATAAATATAAGTGCCATTGACCTATCAGTTGATTGGCAGATGTCTGCATTTTTGCGATTGATGATGGATAAGAAGTTACTCCTATATGATTGTTGTGCTCAACAATTTATATTGGGTGTTGAACTAGGTATGAAATGTTAGAACACAATGGAGACTGTAGCAAAAATAGCACTCCTCACAAAACTGTAACTTATAGCCAAAATGGTCGCAAGGAGAGGTAGTTTATCATGGTACAACATTAGTGAGTTGTGTGATTTGTGAAAGTCAAAATTGCACTTGTGACCCATCAGAATGGGGCGTCTGGTTTTCAAGCTTTCCAGGAACGCAACATAAATAAAAGCCAAAAAAATTAGCATAGATTGTATTATAAAGTGTGTTAATTTGTTTGCATTTTATTTATGTGTGTTTGTTTAGATTTAATGTCTTTTTTTATAAGTGTAGTAATATAGGGCACAATCTATCCACATTTGACGTTCACCATGGCAAGACAACAAGCCTAGCTTGAAGAACACAGGCGTATAGTGCTTAGCAGCAGCCACGCAATGAATTGACTAGGGAGCTCCTTTTTCTTTTTCTTTTTTTCTTTTATTTTAATTTCTTTATTCAGTTGTGTGCATATATGTGAAATATTTGTTTGTTTGTTTAATTTTGCTTTTATATATATGCTTGTGAAATAATATTTATGTGATATATGTTTGTTTATTTATTTTGTTAATATGCATTTTTTGAGATAGTTTATTCGTATCTTTAGTGATCCGGTATGGAAGTGTTCTAATTTGAGCTCTGCATGGTTAGATCTCCTTGTTACTTCTACGTACTAGATCATCGAGATAAAACTATTTCAAATTTGTTTTCTTTTTGTAATTAGGCGTTTATTAGTATCTTAGATACATTGAGGACAATGTGTTATTCAAGTGTGGGGAGAGTTCCCTTCAGGAATCTACCTTGTATATTAATAAATTTGACCGTTTATTGTGTCTAGGTTTAGACTTGGTATAAATTTGTCAAAATTTGACCCCCTTCAAAAAATTTCAAATTGTGTTAGAATATTATCACCTTATTAGTTAGGAATTTAACTCGAGTGCAAAGCTTAGGAATATGTAGAAATCTCACACTTAGTTATTTAGACTAGTAGTTTTGCTGTTTAAACTAGACTAGAATATTAATGTGCGAACCTTGTGAGGTATTTTGAGCTGAAGGTGGAGACATCCGTTTCCAATTCTTTTCATGAGGTGCATACTAAGTCAGTTGATTAAAGTATCCTACTAATACTTTTCATAGTCTTAGTTGTATGGAAGTTAGTGGGAAGAAGGGGGCATTTCTTTGACATTTGAGCCTAGAGCTTTAGAGACAAAATCCAATAATTTCCAATTGCGTTAAACCAATTTGAGCCTAGCATTTTCTAGATAATAGACTAGGTAACCAACTTCTAGCCTAAATTACCGTTCTTCCTTACCTTTGACCATTATATCCGAGGATATAGGATGAGTTGTATAGGTTTAGTTGGTAGCTTAATGGAAATGGTTTAAGTTATTGAAATTGTGGAAAAATTGAGTGGCCAAGTGTAGAAGCCGAGTTTATGCCTAGAACATGCTAAGTTATTTTAGTTTGCTTAGAAAAAAAAATGTGTTGTAAATATTGTGTTAATAAAAAAAAGAAGAAAAAGAAAACAAAAGAAAAAAAGAAAGTTGTGAATAAAGCATGAATTCTTGGCATTACCTTGAGCTTCATAGTCATAGAAAATTGGGAAAGTGGGTGAGAGCTTGATTATTTTTAGTGAGGATGTCTAGATTAGACGAGTGATTAGTTACTTTTGTAACACATCCTCGGATTGGGTGGTTTAACCACTATCCAAATGTTTTACCTCACCTTTACCTTAAGCCCCATTAAAACCCGATATAAATACCCCCTGATCATTAACAACCATATGATTTTAGACATTGCTAAGTAGGACATAGGATGCTCAAAAGATATTGACTAAGTATGCAAGTGATAGGAAGTTGCCTACTTATACATTGAGTGAGTTAAACTTTCTGTTCATTGAGAGGTTAACGATCTAGTATCTTTTATCATAGTGTTAATATTAGTTTAAACAATTAAGTATTAGTAGTTTTTATCGATTCATTCATTTTGTGATTAAGTTAATGAACTAGCTATGTAGGGATAGTCTTTTGACGTAAGCTGAAGTTTTTGAGGGGAGTCATTTTACGAATTCTTTATGCCATATCTTTTCCTTTTTGTGTGTTTTTCTTTTATCACTTGATTTGTGTTTGTTTGTTTTTATGTCTTTTATGTTTGTGTTTCCACATTTGTGTTTTCCTTGGGGACAAGCAAAGATCCAAGTGTGGAGGTGTGATGAGTGTCAAAAACACTCATTATTTGTGTACATTTTAGTATAAGTTTAGCGTTGTTATTAATTGTTTTAGTGTGTTTTCTTTGTCTATGTCTCGTAAATGTACATTATGATCTTTTATCGTGCTTGTTCATTTTCTTATGTTTTCTTTATGTTTAGGAGCTTCATGGATGATGATTTAATGATGCATGATCAAGATCACATGGTTGCGAGCAAAATGGCATTGACAAACCAAATGCACCAATTATTTCTGAGGCTAACCATTTAGTTCGCCGGGCCAGACCTCTTTCACGAACAAATTCATAACTTCCTTATACAAAGTCGAATTGAGACGCCGTTAGTGGCGTTGAAAGAAGATATCAGTCTCTCTAACATACCAAAAGGGTGTCTTCCAATTCGGCTTCTAATTTGGGCAACCTCTTGATCAAATGTCATGGGCCGATTCAGTCTGAGTCGGCCAAACTTGATGGTTTATTTGGGCCAACTTTGGGCTTCTTGGCCAAAATCCGTGGCTGCCAATTTGAGAGGTGAAAATGACATAATTAGGCCATTGCTTTAAGGGAACAAGGATGGAGTATTCAATCAATTGACAAAGACATAAGTTAGGCCAATGTTTAAAGTGAAGAGTAAGGTTAAAATGGCCTAACTTATATGATTAAAAATGGATGATGGCGAACATCTTTTGGCAAGTTGATTAGCCTTTGACATTAGTAAATCTATCTCAAATTTTGTTTTATTTTTGTAATTAGGTATTTATTAGTATCTTAGACACCTTGAGGACAATGTGTCATTCAAGTGTGGGGGAGGGTTCCCTTCAGGAATCTTCCTTGTATATTAATAATTTTTAGTTTATTGTGTATAGGTTTAGACTTGGTATAAATTTTTCAAAATTTGACCCCCTTCAAAAATTTTCAACTTGTGTTAAAATATTATCACCTTATTAGTTAGGAATTTAACTCGAGCACAAAGCTTAGGAATATGTAGAAACCTCACACTTAGTTATTTAGACAAGTGGTTTCGCTGTTTAGACTAGACTAGAATGATAATGTGTGAACTTTTTGAGGTACTTTGAGCCAAAGGAGGAGATATCCGTCTCCAAATCTTTTCATAAAGTGTATACAAAGTTAGTTGATTAGGGTATCCTATTATTACTTGTCGTAATCTTAGTTATGCAAAAGTTAGTGGGACGATGGGGGCATTTCTCTGACATTTGAGCCTAGCGCTTTAGAGACGAAATCCCAATGATTTCCAATTGTGTAAGCCAATTTGAGCCTAGCCTTTTCTTGATTATAGACTAGGTAACCAACTTTTAGCCTAAATGACCGATCTTCCTTACCTTTGACCATCATATCCGAGGATCATAGGATGAATTGTTTGGGTTTAGTTGGTAGCTTCATGTATATGATTTAAGTCGTGGAAATTATGGAAAAATTGAGTGGCCAAGTGTTGAAGCAGAGTTTTTGCCTAGAACATGCTAAGTTATTTAGTTTGTTTATTTTTAAGAAAAAAAAGTGTTGTAAATATTGTGTTAGTAAAAAAAGAAAACAAAAAAAGAGAAAAACAAAGAAAAGAAGTGCAAAAAGAAATTGTGAGTAAAGCATGAACTCTTGGAAAAACTCGAGCTTCAAAGTCATAGAATGTTGGGAAAGTGGGTGAGATCTTTATTATTTTAAGTGAGGGCGTCTAGATTAGACGATTGATAGTTACTTTTGTAATGTCCTCGGATTGGGTAGTTTAACCACAATCCAAATTTTTGCCTTATCTCTACCTAAGCCGCACTACAACCAGATATAAAGACCCTCTGAGCATTAACAACCATACGATTAAAGATATCACTAAGTAGGATGTAGGATGCCTAGAAATATATTGACTAAGTATACGAGTGATAGGAAGTTGCCTACTTATATAATAAGTGAGATAAATTTCTTATCATTGAGAGATTAACGTTCTACTGTCTTTTACATAGTGTTAATATTAGTTTAAACAATTAAGTTTTAGAGGTGTCTATCGATTCGTTTGTTTTGCGATTAAGTTAATGAACTAGCTATGTAGGGATAGTCTTTTAACCAAGCTGAAGTTTTTAAGGGGAGTCAAGTAACGAATTTTTTGTGCCAAGTCTTTTTCCTTTTTGTGTGTTTTTCTTTTATATGTTTATGTGTTTTCATATTTGAGTTTTGCTTTGGGACAAGCAAAGATTCAAGTGTGGGGGTGTGATGAGTGTCAAAAACACTCATTACTTATGTATATTTTAGTGTAAACTTAGCGTTTATTACATATCGTTCTTACGAGTTTTCTATGTCTTTGTCTCGTTTTTGTACATTTTGTGCTTTTGTTGTGTTTGTTCATTTTTCTTATGTTTTCTTGTTTTTTAGGAGCTTTATGGACAATAATCTAAGGAGGCACGACCAAGACCTCGAGGATGCAAGCAAACCGGACTCGACAAGGCAAAATGGTAAAAAGAAAGGTTGAAACCGTAGCTACCCTTGGAAGGCGCAGACCTAACCTCTTCCGACTTAAAAAATCATAACTTCCTCATACAAAGTCAGATTGAGGCGCCGTTAGCGGTATTGGAAAGAAGACATCCAACATTGCAAGAAAGATAGACGTGATTGAAATAGTGAGAATGGAGGGCTCCAACTTGCATGACATATGCATGATCAAGGATGACAAGGCATCCACTCCCACGTTTTCTTGCCAAAATGGTGGCAAACATTGAGATATTTGGATGACATTTACCTTAACTTCTTGTGTTGGATGGAAAACATCTTTAGTTTAGTTGTTAGGATATTACTTAAAGTATTAGTTTTATTTTCTTTCAACTTTGGCTTGTAATAAATTTACACAAAATGACATTAAGTCATGACTCCCTAAGGCAGCCATCTCCTAAGGCAGCCACGGACACAAAGAAAGGGAGGAGAAGCCGTGAGCAAAAATAATGAGAAAGAGGAAGAAAAGGAATAAAAGAAGAGAAGGAGAAGAAGAAAAAGAAGAACCAAGCTTGTGCTTGGAATTTGTAACTCCTTCTCACCCTTTTTATTCTTGTCTTTCCTTGCTTATCATGTAAATAATATATATATTAAGTGTGTTTATGTATTAAGTATGTTTATGTTCATGTTTTGTGTAAATATGTGTGAGTAGTTTACTTGGTGGTGTGATGCCTTGAAACCTTAAGCATGCTAATGGTTAAAATGGGTTAAAATGATAAGAACCATGTACTTATTAAAAACTTAATGCTTAGACTAGATTGGCCACCTAGAACTATGAACATAATCAAGTCTTGAGACCGAAAGAAGATTGGCCATCTAGAACTATGAACTATAAACTTAATGCTTGGAATGAGCTCACCTTCCTCATTTATTACCACTGTCATTCCCCCTTTCTTAGGAACACAATGGATTAGGCTAACCCATTCACTATCCGAAATCAGATAAATAATGCCAGCTTTAAGAAGCTTGATCACCTTCTTCTTCACGACCTCCTTCATGTTAGAATTAAGTCTCCTTTATCGATCTACCCTCGACCTCGCTCCATCCTCCATGTGAATATGGTGCATCACAATTTTTGGACTTATCCCCTTAAGGTCGAAGATTTGCCAAGCAATTTCCTTAGTCCTTTTGTTCACAATTGCGAGCACTTTATCCTCTTCATCCTTGGAGAGCTTGTTCGAGATTATAATTGGTAACCTCCCTCCATCTATTAAGAATGCATACCTTAGATGCGAGGGTAGCTCTTTCAACTCCAAGGATGGAGCTTTCATAATTGAGAGTGGAGTTCGATATTTCAGATGAATTTCCAGCCCCTCAAGCAGACCTTTTGTGTCGACTTCCTCCTTAACTTCTTCCACAATTTCCTCCTTTTCTTCTTGTTGTCTTTTATCCTCAATTTTAGAGATATTTTCCTTGCAGAACTCGAGAATACATTCATCTACAACGTCAATTTTCATGTACACCCTTCATTAAGAGGATGGCGCATCATACTTGTCATGTTAAACTCAAACTTCTCATCTCCAATCCTGAGAACCAATTTACCATTATGCACATCTACCAATGCATATGCAGTGTTGAGGAAGGGTCTGCCAAAAATTAATGGACAGTCCTTGTCCTCAGAAAAATCCAGAACTACAAAGTCTACTAGAAAGATGAACTTGTCAATCTTTACCAGGACATCTTCAATCATACCGAATGGTTTCTTAATAGTTTGGTCTGCCAGCTGGAGAAGCATTGAAGTTGGCTTAACTTCACATAGACTAAGTCTCCTAAATGTAGACAAAGGCATCAAGTTGATACTTGCGCCTAAATCACATAAGCACTTTGGAAACTCAACATCACCAATAAAACTAAGAATAGTAAAACTCCCAGGATCTTGAAGTTTAGTAGGAAGGTTCTATGAAATTAGAGAGCTACAATCTACCGTGAGGGCGACTGTCTATTTATCTTCCCACTTCCTCTTCTTTGTTACAAGTTCCTTTAGAAACTTGGCACAGTGTGGTACTTGATCTAGCATCTCAAAAAAAGAGACATTAATCTGTACATCTTTCATTTTCTCCATAAAACGGAGAAATTTCTCATCCATTCCAATCTTTCTCTTTACCCTCTAAGGATAAGGTAGAATGGGAATCATTGGTGGTGGTGGTATGTAAACTTCTTCTTCCTCCGCAACTTCTTCTTGTGGGACTTTCTTATTCGGCACTTCTTCTACTTTTTCTTGGTCGAGAATCATAATTTCAGTTTCCTTAGCCTTCTTTTTGACTCTTTGAGAAGCTAATTCTTTTCCACTTCTTAAGGCGATTGCATTTACGTGGCCTCGAGGATTTTCTTCGGTAGAACTTGGGAGTGAGCCAGATGCTCTTTGGGCATTTGCATTTGCAATTTCCCCAAATTTTACCTCCATGTTGCGCATGGCAGTTGCTTGCCTCTTAAGAAATTGTTCCAAATTGTTTTGCCTTGCTTTTTGGCTTGCCAAGGCCTTCAATATTTGGCTTTGGTTAGTGGATGATTCTCCAGTTTGTTGTATAAACTTCTCCACCTTGTTAAATCTCTCCTCAAGGGCCCTCATTCTTTCTCCCAAAAATCCACGTGGTTGAAAACCAGGTGGTGGTCCTTGTTGTGGGGCACGTAAAGGTAGTCCTTTTTCAGGAACAATTACCATATTGTCATCATTGCTTCTGTCTTTTCATGAGAAGTTAGGATGATTCCTCTATCTAGGATTATATGTTGAAGAATATGGGTTGTTCCCCATTTGGTTTCCTCCTTGTCCTTGACCACTAACAAAATTGACTAGCTCCATTTGTTGGTTCATCATGGCACATTGACTAATCTCGTGGCCAATGTTGCCACAAGCTTCGCAATTTTGTTGTATAGCAATATAATCAACTTTATTTACGGTTAAATCATGCAACTATTTTGCCATTAAATCTAGCTAAGCTTGAAATGATGAGGAAGTTAGTTCTCTTAGTTCTCTGATTAGTTGCTTCCTTTTTCATGGGCGATTATCCTGTTTGTTGCTGCCAATTCTTCCAGAATATAGTAGGCTTCACTTCTTTCCTTCCTCAAGAAGTTTCCATTGGAGGCAGAATCAACAGTCCCCATTGTTGTTGGTAAAAGACTAAAATAAAAAGTTTTGAGCAAAGTTTCCTCCGATAAGCCATGGTGCAGACAACTTATTTGCAATTCCTTAAATCTCTCCCAAGTCTCAATGAAAGAATCACCTTCAAATTGTTCAAAGTTGGTGATCTCCTTTATGAGCTTGCTTGTCTTAGAATATGAGAATATTTGTCCAGAAAAGCTTTTTCCAGTTCCTCCCAAGTGGTTATTGGAGTACCTTTAAGTTGCTTGTACCAAAGTTTTGCCTTGTCCCTGAGCGTGTATGGAAACATCCTTATCTTTAAGGCATCATCAGATGCTCCAGGATACTTGAAATTATCAGCTAATTCCATGAAGTTTCCAATATGGTCATTTGGGTCTTCATTAGGCAGTCCATAGAACTGACCCAATGCTTGAAGCATATGAATCACGGCTAGCTTGATTTCGAAGTGATTAGCTTCAATAACTGGCCTCTGTATTCCAGTTTTTGCTCCCTCATATGTTGGTCTTCCATGGTCCATTAAAGATCTTCGAAGAGCTTGAGCTTCAGCTCCTTGTCCTTCTTGCCCTTGATCCATCCTTCTTTTCTCTCTTTTTTCCTTGTGCAATAACTTTAAAAATTAACTCTAATTTTTTTTTGGTTTTTTTTCTTATTATTTATATTATATTATGTTATTATATAAAAATAAAATTTTTCTTAATCCAAGTTCGTTCACCAAATCGAGCATTTAATACACAATTCCCTGGCAATGGTGCCAATTTGTTTATAACCAATTCGGAATATCTTTTGTGCTTGTTCCAAATCATGCTAATGATTCGTGCATTGTTTATGGTTGACTGGCCATCTATGGCGTGCGCCACTTGTGTCTTTGGTGCAGGCCAACTGTGTCCGACAGAGGTCTCCTTACGAGCTCGTTGGCACGGGCAAACTTCTGGTCACCAACGATGCATGCCACTACCTATTACACGCGCCAATGTTCTTCATTCAAGAACAATGGTGCACGCCAGTGCCCTATGGCGTGCGCCAACTATCAACAGCAATAACACAGAGCAAGTCTGGTTTTGTCGATCCTCAGAGAATTGAGTTTCAAGGCTTCGTACTTAGCTTCCAAACTTGTTTAGGAGTATATTATGAAGATTGGTTGATTGATAACTCGAACAAACTTCTAAATTAACAATCTAAAGATTTAAGAAAGATAAAAGTCTATGAACTTCAAAATACAAAACTAACAATCTGATTTAGCAAACTTAACTAAAAGTGAGTTTGGTACCGTTGAAACTTATGCAATCAAACAACTCAGGGGGTTTATTACGTTTGTATTATGATCCGAGTGTTTCATGAGCAACAAATCTACACTTTCGCGCTAGATTTATCTAAAATAAACATTAGCAAAACTTAAACCATTTAGATGTTCTTTCGACCCCCCTAATCAATCTAAACCAAGCTAAGAACATACTGTAAGTATCACTGAAGTAGATTTCTCTTTCATTAAGTAATTAATCATCTAGTTAACCTTTACATTAATTACATCTCCTTTCGGTCTCAAGTTTTAACTAAGTTCATAATTATAGTTATTCATAAAGATTTTATCACAGCCAACTAGTCTAAACCATTGTCAAAGGCAAGAACTAATGATGATCATAATCTATATGAAACCATAATTAAGCTTTAAGTTCATTAACTAGAACATAAATCTATTAGTTTTGACCCCTCGAATTAGTTGATTACATGTTAGTTTCTAGGCCCCAAACCCACTTAATATACTACTCACACATACTTATGCAATAATACAATATAAACATCAACATACTTAGCATAAATGAACAAATTGAAGAGAAGAAAGCTTATCAAATGGTCATGAAGCTTTCTCTATTCTTCTCAAGTCCATGGCAGAGAGTAAAGTTACAATTTCGTAGCTTTTTTCCTCTGGAATGCTTTCTCTCTCTCTCATTCATTTTCTCATAATGTGTCATAATGAGCTAAAATCCAAAGTCAAAGTAAATAAAACATAAACTAACCTAAAAATCCTAACAACTACCCTCCATTGTCTCCCTAATGTGTTTGCCACACCCTCCAATTGTGTCAATCCGAGACATTTGCCCGCCCCCAAGTGTTTGCCAATGAGAAGAGCAAGTATGGTGGCCAACTATCTGTCTCTGTCTGTCCATGGCGCGTGCCACTCTCCTATGGCACATGCCAATCTTGCCATAAGCCCATCGTTAGAGTGACCTTCCTCTCCAGCCAAGCACCAATGGTGCACACCACTAGTGCCTATAGCATGTGCCATACCATGGCAGGCTTGTTCTTCTTGCTCTCATGAGCTCCGTCACGCCCATGCCCTAGCATCGTCGATCAAGCATCCTCCTCAAGTCCATGAATCTGCTCCTAAAACCACAAAAACATAATGAGAAATGACAAACACAACTAAAAATCACAATGAATGAAAACTAACATAAGATAACTAGAAACTAATGAAAACAAACTAAAAACTCTAAAAAGATCCTAAGAAATAAACACAAAGAATGAGTGTTTTAGGAACTCATCAATAGTCTTCGTTATTATTTCATTTTGCACTCGACTGTTATTTTATTGAGGCTAAATAGAGATGCAGAGAGAGATATATATGTAGGTCGGATTATTACCATACTCCATATCATAGGTAAGGTATGAATTTGTGTGTATTAATTTTGAAAGAGTCTGATTTTAGATAGGATCAAGATAAATCTATATGAAGACCCTATTCATAAACTTATTAGTTAGATTCTACTAATGTCTTATTTAGTCTATTATTATATACATTAATTCCAAAAAAATTATAATGCCTAAATAAAAAAATATAGTATTTAACTCTAAAAACTATAACAAAAAAAGATTATTTGGTAAAGATATATTTATCAATTTCATGATTTAAAATAATATGCTTAATTTTAATATCTTCTTTTCACTCATTTTATACAATAGACTTTTTTACCGATGGAAATTGGTCCAGTGGTTCATATAGTCTTTGTTAATATTTTTATTTGCGGTCCACTTTAATTTTACAGATGCTAAATCCATAATTCGTTTACAGTTTGTTAAACAAGACGTTGAAACAGAATTTTTAAGGACATAGCCTAGCAAGTCATTGACGAATCAAATAATATAAAATAAAGGGAAAATTAGGCTAAGGTCCTTGTACTTTGAGGATTCAACCGTTTTCATCCCTACTGTTTAAAAACTACTCTTTGGATCCTTACTATGCAAAATAACCAAACTTTTTAGTCCCTAAACATCAACACAATTTCTTTTATGACCATTATACCCTTCGCTGAAAAATTGACCCAAGCCAAATCCAAATAAACCAAACCCAACCAAACCCATATAAAACCAACCAAATTAATTAAAACTAAACAAAGTCAATTAAAACCAAATAAACCCATCATTGCCGAGAGACAAGAGCTAAGAATTCGGAGGAAGTCCAATGGACACAATTCAGAGGAAATCCAATTGAACAATTCAGAGGAAATCCAATTGGCCAAACATCAAAATGCACAAAAACATCCAATTGAACAATTCGGAGTTTGACCCCAAAAACCCCTAAACCCTAATAAATCAAAATTCTCGATTGCTTTTTCGAGAGTGAAGCCTTGTGCGACTCCCACGGCCAACCACCGCCAATCGAGATCCAATTTGTGTAGGCCGACAACGTGGAATCCCAATTCTCTAACTCTGACGATCGACCATCGACCTCCTCAAGACCATCCAATTCGTGAGAAGTCCATCATGGACGAAGCCACCGTCAAACATCTTCCGACCAAAGCCATTATCAAGAAGTAGTTTATAGTCTGACTCTTTAGCGAGGCTGAGGCCCCAAATTGCGAGAACGGCGAGGATGGCACGACAGGCGCGTGGGATTGGGGTGAACTCTACCTCTGCCGTGGTTGGCCACGTTGTGCTGTCGTTGGAGCCAATGTACGTGAACCGCTTCAATGCCCACCGAAGATAGCCCAGCATCATCACGCACTCCATCCCGCACGACACTGACATTTTGGCTTCTTGTTGTTCCCGACATGAGAGGAGAGGAGTAGAGTAGAAGAAGCTTCTCGGTGTAGGAGAAAGGTTGGGTCTTTGTTGGGATTTATGATGGGTCTCCTTCTCGGCATCCTCGAACGTCGTCAACCGAGCTTCGATCCAGTCATTATGGCTCAACGGACAGAACAGTCCAACCAAGCTGAATGGTTTGATTGAAGTGGTCGGAGGCGAGGGACTCAACGAGGATGACGGCATTGAGGCGGGGATGTTGGATTTTAGGTTTTAATTTGGTTTGGTTTGATTTTAATTGAATCAGTTTGGTTGGATTAGATTTGGTTCAGGGTTATTTTTTGGAACAAGGGTATAACGGTGATAAAAAAAATTATGTTGATCGTTAGGGACTAAAAGACTTCGATTATTTTGCATAGTAGGGATTGAAAGAATAGTTTTTAAACAATAGGGACTAAAATAGTTGAATCCCCAAAGTACAAGGGCTTTAGCCTAATTTTCCCTAAAATAAAAGATTACATACTCTTTTTCGAACCAGAAAACTGTGTCCACAAATATAATCCCACAAATTAAGAAATCTTCAGCCCTCGGCCACGAGAACGGCAGCATAAGCAGGGTTGTACAATGTCGTCCACTTGAAGATCATCGCACCAACTCCGAGAATGTTGACCTTGGCATCGGAAAGACGGTCTGGCAAGCCACAATGCTATCTAGGGCATAGTGGATGTCCAACGAAGCGAGTCCTTCCTTCAAGTCCTCATGGTATAGGATTAGCTCCCTCTTTGTATCGTTAAACCTGTCGATGCATTCCCCCAGCGGCTTGGTTGCTTCGGGGTACAACATTTGGGTTAGTGAAAGGAACGCCTAGCGCGTTGCTCGACTGCTTGCTGACTTCTCCGAGGGCGATTCTGGCAAGAGACTCCGCGTCGGTGGCTTTTGAGATGTTGGGATTCTTTCTCAAGATGGCAACACACGGCTTGTACCCGCGACTTGCGGTGTTCTTGCACGCGTCGTCTATTATTTTCTGCACCGGAGCTCCATCAATGGCGTCTGTTGGAGCGAGAAGAAGGCTTAAGACGAGGGTGTACAAAAGGGTTGCGACGATTAGATTAGACATGCCACGAGAATCCATTGACAAGGGTTTAGGGTTAGGGTTTCTCACTCTATCTCTTTTTCTCTGTTGTAAGGTTTTGTATGTGTGTGTGGTTGTATTTAAAAGGAGAAAAAGAATTTGGTTTGTTTGGTAAGAGACTAATTCGGTTTTGACTTGTAGATTTTTTTTCTTAAATAAGGGCAAAATTACCAGATTTACGGTTGTTCATTGAACAATTGACTAGTTTTAGAACGATTAAGTTACTTGATTGATTGCCGTCAAAGCTTTAAAACTAATCTTCGTAAACATTGACTGTACTAGAGTTTATATCTAATAAAGAGACTGCATTATACTAAGGTCGATTCATGCATTTTTCATATAATAAATCAGTGCATAATTTTTTCAAATTTTAGATTCATGCTTGAAGTAGGTGGTGAGGAAGACCAAAAGGGATTACTAACGTCTAACTTCAAGTAGATGGTGAAGAAGATCAAAGGTGCATATTAATTAATTTCAATCTGGATCTATATGATCTTAAGACCTGCCAACTTCGGATCATTAAACTTAATTTAATAAGAGATCGTATAGTACATTCGGATATAATGTAATTTACAGAGCTGAAAATTATGTTAAAATCAGTCAAACAAAATTGAGTTTTTTATATACAGTGAAAACATATTTATCATTAAATTAAAAGTACAACCTTAGGATATTTAGCTCAAAAAATAATGGCAAACATAACTCAGTCACCACATATCACTTTTATCATGCCGAAAGAATTGTGAAAATATAAAAAGTCCAATGTTTAAATTTGACATTAGCATGTTATACTTATATATATATATATTAAAATTAAAAAACATTACCTTTAAAAAAATATCACTTGTACCATATATGCTCAAATCTGTCACGGACCCGCCCATCGCGGGACCTGTCGTGGAGACATTAAATCCAACAACCAGTTACAAGCCACTATGGGCTTTACGATACCGTGAAAGAACCGGCCCACGAAACATTTGGGCCATGATTAATTGCAACCCTTTTAGTATTCACCGACCAAAACCAATATCTCCTTGTGACTATCAAACCAAAAAAAATTCCCTGTTCATCCCTTTTTTTTGAGGTAAATTTAGTAATGGTAGTAATATCCACAAATATATGGGCCACGGTCCCGCTAAGACGTGGGCAAATTCCTTGGCAAAAAAACGCATTAGAGAAAAGCATCCTTGTCATACTAGTCTTCACTCTTCCTGACCTTGTCAGCTTTACTTCTCATTCCAAACCACATAATATCCATGAAATAGATGGAGTCCTTACTCTAATATCTAGAAAGGAATATTCAACCAAAGTTGTGGATCGTTGGAAAATATCTCAAAAATATTTTAATTGCATCTTATAAAATTGAATGCCTGTTGAAAAACCAAAAATATATTTAATTAATTAAAATGATCGGCATTACAAATAACCAAAATACTCATCTAATGACCATCCTTCCAAATACAAATAAAGGACATATTCGTCCTTTATTTATTGATTCCAAGTATTTATTGCTTCCAATAATTTTTGGAATATGACAAGATCTCGTTAATCATCAAATTTCTTCCCAACAATTTCTGACGAAAATTACATTTTCATGTTTTATTGACTCATGGTTAGCACTTCTAATTAAACTAAAACAAATCTTTAAAAATTGACACCATCTATCTGCCCTAGTTCATCAAGAACAATGTGAAATGACTACAATATGGGCCCCGGGTTGGTTACACGTAGAAATCTTGAGAAATACTCATAACTTGTAGTTTAGACCTTATTCTTATTTTGTGGTTAGACTTTTATCTCATGAGTCGAAGGCTTGTTGATTATGAGTCCATATGTGTAGAGTATAAATTTTATGAATTGTTTGCTTATTTTTTATTTTTTTACTTTAATTTAGAATCTACCTTAACTATACCCTAATTAGACCTTAATCAAATCTTTTACTATTACTTTTTACTCTTACACTATAATAGTTTTTTTTAAAATATTTTACAATATACTTCATAATGTTCATTAACATGATAGATTATTTCAACTTCGCTGAATAAATATTATTTTCTTTTAACTTAACACAATCTATTTTCCATAATCATCGCCAATGGGTCCATGTTGGTCTGGAGTAGCCATGATTCTTTGTTAGGAATTTGGTTTGAATATACATAATGTAGCTAACTTGGGATGAACCAAGTACGTAACACTGATGGAACAAAGCCTGTGTGTTTATTAACATGTTAAATGAGGAAATTCGCCTTGCACAAACCAATGTGGTACACACTCCCCTTACCACCATAATTGACTTTGGACTTTTGGGCCACTTGGACTTCATTCAATTCCAACATTTATTTCATTCACTGGAGCTAGCAATGTGTTGTCCGCCTATAGCACAATATCCTTCTACACCATGAATAAGGTGTTATTACATATTAACAAACTATGTTAAATGTGTATAAGTGCTCACTTTTAAAAAAGACTAAAAAAATATTCAGAGTATCTAGATAACCTAAATTATTGAATACGTAGTATCTTTAGTACAAATATAAGACCATCTTGTTAAATACTTCGCTAAATCAAAATTTCATCAGGACCTCTTCTTGATTTTGTGTTTTGAGATGCGAGGTTAACTCCTAAATTATCGTCGTGGAAGTGAGTCTTGTTATACGAGTTTGTAAACGGGAAAAGTTCTAGGAGTGCATAAATTACCTCTAAAGTTACTTTTTGAATGTGCTATCAGAATTTTTCTTATTAGAGGATTGTCGTTGCTATGATAATTATTGGTCCAATGGTTCATATAGTCTTCGTTAATATTTCATTTTGCACTCGACTATAATTTTATAGAGGTTAAATAGAGATGTAGAGAGAGTTTATTATGTAGGTCGGATTATGGTTTACAGGATCAACATAGATCTAGA
>SOPF01020101.1:0-39920 GCA_012979155.1 Hypericum perforatum
TTTTTTTTTTCCAACTCTATAGCAACAGGGGCAAACCACAAGTTAAAGATAGCAATGAAAGAGAGGACGTGGGACCTCAACCTACACAAGAGTCAAACCCCTAACCCATCCGAATCTTCCATTCTCGAGTGACAATTTGCATACGGAACCCAATCACCCTAACCCACAGCTAAAACCCTAATGACGCCAACCAAACAATGATACAATTCCTCTCCTACGGAGCAAAGGAACCACAACACCAATCACTCAGTCAGTTAGTTAAATCGCAACCTCGGCGAAGTCAGAGTGCTGGCCAGGGTTATGCTGGCTCTCGGGGCGGATCTCGATGTCGGCCGACTC
Organism: Hypericum perforatum; assembly: GCA_012979155.1. Lineage (NCBI taxonomy): Eukaryota > Viridiplantae > Streptophyta > Magnoliopsida > Malpighiales > Hypericaceae > Hypericum > Hypericum perforatum. The sequence goes on from SOPF01020101.1 coordinate 340, forward strand.
ATCTACGATCTCCTGCATCGTGTTCTGGATGAACTCATCGAATGAGTCGAGCTGCTGCCTCACCAGACCCTTCTCCTCGAAGTAGGCCGATATAACCGCCCACGCATCCTCCTGAGTTATCTCCTCGTCCTCGTCCCCCTCGTAGTCTTCCATCCCCGTCTCCTCCTCGTCCAAGTACTCGTTCTCGTCCTCATCCATCATCATCCCGAGCCGAGGGCGATTCTTCTCCGGCAGTTAATTAATTAGTAACTGTTGATCTTTTATTTTTGTTCGGCGAAACCCTAGCGGAGCGGCGAAAGGTGAAGAAGGTCCGGCGGGCGAGGGGGATGGGTGAGTGAATGATGTTCTGGAGTTCATTTTGAAGGAGTGGAAGGCTATTATGATGCGCCGTCGTTTCGATTATTTTGTGAGGCGGTGATTGATGACGTGGACCAACCTTTCTATTTAGGTTATTGTTCTGATACAGTAACACAAATAATATATATTATTTTGTCAAAAACTTGAACAAATAAGCAGGTTTGCCCGAGAGGTTAAGGGGGAAGACTTAAGATCTTCTGTACACACGTACGCGTGGGTTCGAACCCCACAGCCTGCAATTTTTTATGTACCATTTTTCGGTAAAATCATATGCACTCTCTAAAATAAATCCCACGCTATAAAAACGGATTTTTTTTTCTTTGGTGTTACTATTCACCATATTTTATGAATTTGGTGTCCAACCACCAAATTTATAATTCTGGTGTCCACGTTGGACATTCGGGATTTAATCCTGCCTAATGGACCGATAAGCGGGATTCCGCACCGCCTTAAACAATAGGCGGATAAACACCCCGCTTACAATATACGGCCCAAAATCCCGCCTATTGCTAAAGGCGGCTCGGAATCCCGCTTTTTGGTCCAATAGGTGGGATTATATCCCAACTATCGGCACGCCCCCTTTTTAAGTCGAAGTCGGGATTTTATCCCGACACATTTCCCCCCAAACCCTAAACGGACGAACCCAAAATCGCCGCCCCCCGCGAACCCTCGCCCGGAACCGCGCCCAGCCGCCACTCGAGCCGCAGCCACCACCGCCGACCACCCCGCATGTGAAACCTCCAAAATGATTGGTCACTATTGCATCGTGATATTCACATGAGAATTGGTTTTAGGAGTCATTTATACGTTCACTCGAAGAATTTTCAAGTATCGTAAAATTAGTTGACCAATTTCGGACAGTTTGACCTTTGAAGGGTACAAAAATCATAACTCCTTCAATATAGCTTCAAAATGAGAAATTTCAACGGTTCCAGAAACTAGAGATGCGGAGGAACAAATTATATGATTTAACATTTTGACAAAAATGGGAGAAAGACTGCCATACTGTAGCATCTTTCCGGTGGCATGATCTGATTGGTCCTTAAACTTTTGTCTTTTTCTTAGATATTTTGTTAAGAGGTGGCTTGGCAATTATTGGAGTTTATCTATCTCTTACCATATCTCAGAGATTATCATTAAGAGACAGAACACTCAGTTCCTTGATCATAAAACGAAAACTAAAGAGAAAGAAGAGAGTAGGCTAAGAAGGTTGAAAAAGGAGAAAAACGTAGCTTGACAAAGATTGACTCGGTAAGCCTTCTTCCCCTCAGATTCAGATTTCGTGGTAGTTGAGAAAGTTGTAGAGGATGAAGATATCTTTCTAATGGTTTAAATCGCTTGTTGATCGGATCAAGGAAGCATCGGGAAATTGGTTTTGAACAGACAGACGTTTTCTGAGGTGGTCGGAGAGTGACGGGAAAAAGATTAGCTCGGTAAGTGGACTTAAATTTTGAACTAGACCACAAAAATTTGAGAGATTATAGAGGACATCAAGATAGTTCTGTTGGTATATTATAGGAGGTATTGGATCATAGAATCAACGGGGAAGTTATTTTGAATCTGGTCGTTGTTGAAAGAGCACAGAGCTGAAGTAGTTGAGGAAAACGAGTTTGGTAAGTATACTTAGACTTCGAATCAGATAATGAGATTTTGATATGTTGTAGAAGACCCTCCTAGCTTTCTAACCATATATCTTATGCCCTTTTTGGATCAATAAATCATATTGAAGACATGGTTGAGATTCGGACTAGTTAGCTGTGTTCAGATTGAAGGGATTAAAGATAAAGGCTTGGTAAGTGATTTGTTTGGAAATTTCGATTAATACATGGATTATGAGATATCAAGTACATACAGGGGAAGTCATGTAAAGTGTTGTTTGAGGTGGATATGATCTGTTATTGAGTTATAGACGTTGGTTGTTGAGGATAAAGTGGTTGGACATTGATTGTTCTTCGTTTATGTTCCGATTGTCAAAACAGATTGTTGGGTGCCCTTTTTGACCATGAATAAGTTCTGGGTAGATTGTATATGTGTTGTATACTTGGTTAAAAAGTAAGGATTGAAAGGAGTTGTGATGATTGGATTTGTTTGATTAGTTTTAGACGGCGGGTTATACTTTTACCGTTATTCGTTATTTTGAAGTGTTGGCAGAATTTTGGTTTGAGAATTGGGAGGTTAGCCTCATTACTGTGATTTGGGATTATATACAGAGGTTCCTCAAGGTGTGTGGATAAAGAAGAATTATTTTGAAGGCTTTAAGTGAAAGGCACAAATTCAGCAGTCAGTGTGTTCGGTGGATCTTCATTGAGTAAGCGGATAGACCATGATATGTTAGTTGTGCTTGTTATATGCATGTTTCAGATCTTGATTTATGTGCGTCTCATGCATATGTTATATGTTTGGTATATTGTGATCAGTTTGTGATGAATGAGAGGTTTGTGAATAGTCGGCTAGATTACTAGCACAGGGCTGATTTTATATGTTTGATTGTCCATATGAGATGGATTCTGAACTATTGGTTATATGTTTGATCTGTTATATGTTCTGTGAGAGAAATGAACAGGCTTTCCCGTACTAACCGGGGATGTTAGTCTATGAGCTCATAGTTTGGGGGATATCACTAGTTTACATGTGTTTGCTATTAGTAGCTTACATTTGTACGCTAGCTTCTGTTTGTTTGTGGACGGAGATCTGTTTTGGCCATTTGGATATCCCCTGGCAGTCAGAGGAAGGGGCCTTTCAAAACCTGTTCATCGCTCTATATTTTATGACTCTATGCATTTATGTGGTTATATTTGTACTTTCGGTAATTTGTACATCATATGGTCATCATGCATTTTAAGCTTAGTTATGTCGAACATGGTTAAGTTCTGTGACACGTATATCTCAAACATAACTTATATGTTATGTTCTATCCTCTTACTAAGTGTTTCCCGACACTTACCCCTTACTAATCTATCTCAGGTTCCGAGGTGCCTTAGTAGAATTTGTTTCTGGAGTCCGTGGTTCGAGTCCATCTTATTCATTCAAGGGCCACTCTTTGAGGTCTCCAGACTTGTGCCATCCTTGTATTTCCATAGACGCTCCGTAGTGGTTTTCGATGTTGGATCTGCCTATGTATAATCTTTATCGTAGTGCATGATGGATTTGGTTAGGTTTTGTTGAGGATTTGTGTAACATATTTGCATATACTATACCTTTCGCATGTTTGTATGATATAAGATGTGATAAGATTGTGTATGTAATATTTGAGGCTTGCTAGATTGCATATTCGTAGATATTTTGTTATGTGGTCTAGCGCCGGTCACCGACCTGAGTTTGGGTCGTGACACCGCACCCACTCCGGCCCTCCTCCTCCTCCTCTCCATAAAGGTAAGTGTTGAATTTGGTTTAGGGTTTGGTTTTAGGGTTTAGGTTGAATTTTTGGAAATTCGAATTAGTTTCTAAATTGTGAATTGGAATTGTTGATTGTGAATTGGAATTGGTGATCGTGAATTAGAATTGGTGATTGTGAATTGAAATCGTGAATTGGTGATTGTGAATTGTAAATTATAATTGTTGATTGTAAATTGTGAATTAGATTTAATGCGGATTTGGTTGATTATATTGAATTTATTCTGAATGCGGATTTGAAATTTGTATGTGGAATTGAATTTGTGAAAATGGGTTTGAATTCTTGAGTGTAGATTTAATTTTTTGAAATGTGAATTTGATTTTTGAATGTGAATTTGATTTATTGAAAAATATTAATTTGGTTTATTAAAAATTGTTATTTTGAATTTCATATCTTGAAGGTGGATTTGAGTTATTGGAAGTGAATTTGAATTTTTGATGTGAAATTGTTTTATTTCTTGAATTTGATTTTTTTGTTGAACAATTGATAGATTATGTGGATTTAATACTAATTTTCGCATAGTTTCAATATGTATGGTTATTAGTTTTCAATATTAGTTTTAGCTTTAGGTTATGTAATATATTTGGTGTGTACTTTGTAGTTTATTAATTTTTATGTCTTATGTGTATTAAATTAATTATGTTTATTTTTTAATATATTAATATATTATTCAGGTATGGCATCATCACAGCAGTACGGAGACACTTTGGGTGATGGAGGTCCTACTGACCGGACTCTTTTGAAGCGCCAAGATGTGCATCGGTCACAGGCTGTCTGGAACGCCGAGAGTGGCCGTGGCATTGATAGTTTTGATTCGGAGGCCTCGCTGAAGGTCTATCGCCGTGCTTGGAAGCAGAAGCCAGTGGAGAACGTTGCGTTCATCGAGTACATGAAGGCCACAGACTTTTGGGATGTATGGTGTACTACTCACGTCCCGATCGAGGCAGCTATGATTACAGCTCTGGTGGAGCGGTGGCGACCGGAGACACATACCTTCCACATGCCAGTGGGAGAGATGACGATTACACTCCAAGATGTTGCTGTACTATACGGACTTCCGCTAAAGGGCAGCCCAATTACGGGTCATTAGACACCTGCTGATTGGCCGGAGATATGTGTGACGTGCTTTGGTAGGAAAACAAAGTCTATACCGGGGGCTTCGACCGGTAATACCATTCAGATAAAATGGTTAGAAGAGATGTATGATCCTGCCAAGTTAGCTGATGATGCTGACGACGAGACAGTTTGGCAGTATGTCCGAGCGAGCATATTGCAGCTCATAGGATACATTCTCTTTCCAGAGTTGGGCGAGTCAAGGGTCAACTCGTGATGGGTGCCGATGCTATTGGATTTCGACCAACTAGCATCATATAGCTGGGGTAGCGCATGTCTGGCCCATCTTTATCACCACTTATGCAGGGCCACCAGCTTGGACGTATGTGTTATCTCCGGAGATCTTGGACTCCTTACTATGTGGGCTACTGAGAGGATCATTCCACTTCGGTTTGTCCTGAAGAACCCATTGCCCCAAGAGTATCATCAGGCTTTAGGCATCAGGTAATAATATACCCAAATTTCATACACATATACTTGTCTTTTAATGGTTTATTAATTATATTATTATTTATACATATTTTTTATAGGTGGTCTAGAGAGATAAACTGATGCATCACGAAGAAGTGTATTCTCGTATCGGTTTACCGGATCAAATTGGACCGGCTGAGAGACAAAGATGTAAGTAATAAGTTCTTTTCTTTTCCAAAATACTTTAATTTAATTATTAAGATAATAATTGTGTTTATTATCATAGGTGGATTGGCTACCGTATATCGATGGCATTATTGCTAACTTGCCTGGTATATCTCATCGAGATCGGCGGTTGTGGATGGCGAGAGTGCCGCTGATTTCTTTTTATGCCGTAGAGTGGCATTACCCGGACCGAGTGTTCAGGCAATTTGGGTTCGCCCAAGGTATTCCAGAACCTCCTGAATCTGATGATGGGACGTACACTGCAGCAAAGGGTGGTCGAGGTCAGCGTGGCACAAAGTGGGACGAGCTATTCCCTGGGCATGTCAAGCTATGGAGGGACCATAGGCATACATATATGTGCCGCCTAGGAGTACCTACAGCGCACTTATTGGTCCACTACCATGACGTATATATGGACTGGTACAGACAGAAGATGCGTCGTTTCATCAATCATCGAGAAGCCATGGTCCACAAAAGTGTAAGTACTCTCCATTACTTTGTAAATTCATTATTTTGCCAAAAAAAGGGTTTACTATACTTTTAATTATCAATTGTAGGCTGATGCTGTTAAGCAAATCCGTCATGAGACTCAGCCTGGTACGCAGATACGGTCTTTATCAGAGTTAGCAATACGGTTCGTCGGTGAGGATAGACGGTATACATATATACCCCAGTCACAGGCACCTCTTCCACCGCAGCCGAGTATGGTATACAACATACCAGAGGCAGAGAGAGTTCCTGTTACGTGTCGATGGATAAACCTTTTCAACTGGCGGACCAAGCTGGCGATGGGGTATACAGACTAGGAGAGCGATATCGCGCTGATGTAGTAGGGGGACTACATGAGTCAGCCAGATTCACAGACGCAGCTCCCGACACAGACGTCACAGCCACCTTCTTTACTGATGCAAGATCTGTACATTGGCACTTTAGCTGGTAGGCCAATGCCTTTCAGTCAGCCAATGTCGTTCAGCCAACCATCGCCGCAGTCACCCTCTCCTACCTTTATGCAAACCTTGCTTAGGTATGCTTCCCAACAATTCTAATTATTATTTATAGGTAATTCATGATGATAAATTATATTATGTTATAATTTTAGTGAAGGACAACATAGAGGATATTTTGAAGACCATATGGTGGAGAATGTTTTTTCGGCTCCGATTACTCCATGCACGGTAGTAATCGATTAGAAACGTCTTCAAGATTACGATAATCAGGCCTTGAGACATCCTCCTACCAGCCGCTGCCGAGATCAGCATTTCAGCAATATCCGGGATCATCATTTACATTGCCAACAGTGGCTGTCCGTCTACAGCAACAGCAGTAACAACGTCCTGTGTAGACATCCGCTTCTGGCTCCCACAGGTGAACTTAGTAATTTCAATTTCAACGTGTTAGCATTTTTTTTATTAATCATTTATTATTTTTTGACAGGCAAAATGTGTTTCCACCCCAGGAGGCTGCAGACCCCAGTTCGTCAGAGTATGACAAAAGTTACACCGAAACTAGAGAAGGTCCTTCTGATGGCCAGTGCCAAGAAGTACGTGCAGTTCGCGTACAGCCAGCACGTCTAGTGAAGGACGCAGATATTGTGTCTCAGACTGGGACCAAAATCGCGTCCAGTGGGGAAGGCAGATATCTGAAGGTATTTATGCAAAAGAATGCTAGGGGAGGGAAGAAATAGTATGGCGTCCGACGTGTTTTAGTTTGAAATTTTTTTGTTGGTAATCATGTTTATTACAAAACTTATTCTTAATGTTAGCAGGATATCATAATTTCATTGTATTATTCGGCTATCCTCGTACAAATTGACATGCGTTAACATTAGTACAATTGACTATCAACCACGCTTGGTCGATCTTGAGCTTTTGTCTTCTTTCATCGGAAATATCTTGAAAACATTTTCTTGGCCAACATTAAGACTGTTGAATTGTCCGCAAGTCCAGTTGACCTTCACTACAAAATTATGATATTGGACTAGATTGTTTAGGCATACTCGGTCGGCTGGCTGTATAAAATGGGTAACATATTCAAAGACTTACATTCAGAAGAAGGAGAATACAGCCCGGATGTATGGTCCCAGTTTTGTCATCTATGGAACTATGAGACTCAGTCGAATCATCTTGTACAACAGCCACAATATTAGTACAATTTTGTACAATTGTTCAAGTCACTAGCCACCAACAAAGGTCATAGTATATACCTTAAAATCTGCACGATAATGACCATCAAATAACCTTCGCATAGTCTGAGACTCATCCGAATTGTCCTGTATAACAAGCACAATATTAGTACAATTTTGTTTGGGTGGCTGTTTGAGTCTATTTTAAGCAACAAAGGTCATAGTATATACCTTAAAATCTGCACAGTATGGACGCATACTAAGAACAAGGACAACCATCATCTGATAATATTGTAAACTGATATGTTAGCAAGCTACAATAACTTGATTAACTATAATATATATTATTGACATTACTTCTTTGACGATACAATCATGTTGGATGCGCTTGAATTTATAAAGTGAAGTCCCAGTAAATAATCCTGTCTTCTTGATCAAACATGTATACGAAAACATATGCATATTAATTTGTATATTACTTATTGTGAATTAGCTATGAATCAATACCTTCATTTTCCAGATAGGTTTTGGCACGCGTCCATGCATCAGGCTCGCCAAATAATTCCTTTAGCACTTTCTTCTTTGTTTTTGCTTCTTTCTTAGCCTTAGCCTTTGCTTTCTCAGTCTTGGCCTTTTCTACTGGGTCAACGTAACCTGGGGGTGGCCTTGTAAGACGTCTAAAGATACTACCATACTTTGAGTCATATAAATCCTACATGTCTTTGCTTGGGAGGTGGATGATAGATGGTGGTGAATGGTACTCGTATTTATCTGCACCCTCGCCATCAGATACTACGTGACCCTTCCCGTGCCTGCTCATGTCTAAATAATTGAAAGAAAAATAAGCAACATCAAAGGACCTCATAAACATAGTTCACACAAAAAGAAACACAATGCACACTAGGGTCATAGTTTATATAGTTCGAAAACAAACCACAACAAAACAATCAAAGATCGAGGGTACATGAACCAATCGACCATAATAAACACAATGCACACTAGAGTCATAATACTAAGTTTTTACTGCTACAGAGACACTCACTAGCCACGACGTCTACTAGTACTAGGTCCGTCCGCTGCACTAGCTGCGGCCTTTGCTACCACCCTTGCAGCTGCTCTTGCTACTTTGGCTGCTCGAAATTGTGGAACAGCAATAATGTATGTACAATTGGCTTTCACATGATTCCTACCACTGCATATAGTATAATTGACGTGCAAAGCTGCTAGGTCCATCTCATTGTGTATTCAATGCTTTGATCTACCTCTACTCCGGATAGTTCGTAGATCGGGAATGAGCTTCACAATAGTCTGGTCTTCAGGTGGTACCCAGTATGCAGGATTTCCTAGTGGTACAAATAAGTGCTGATAACACAATTTTGTGGTCTCCAAACGATAGTACCGATCAACATATATTTTGTAGTCAGGTAAGCCCATCTTGATACAACAAGCTATTACATGCGAACATAGATAGTGAAATGCCTGGAATTTACCGCATTGACATATTCCTCTGTTCATTTGCACCCAATGTATTTTTTGTCCTTTTCCCGTCCGCCTTGATGGTCCAATAAATACAAAAAAAATCCTATAGTTGAACATTAGATACTGAGACAGTATGCCCTTCAGCTTTCTTCTCCCATTTTTCCAATTTGGCACGGAGCTTATTGCACAATATTATCTTGCCAGGAACACACTCTTCAATAAACTGTGTCGTTCTCTTCTGGAAATATTCAGTGAGTTGTGCATAAATTTCTGCAACCACTGCAGTTATTGGAAGCGGCCGTGCTCTTTTAAAAACTTTGTTGACACATTCGCCAATATTTGTCGTCATATGACCCCATCGACGTCCACCATCAAGAGCTAAACTCCATTTATCCGATTTGTTCTTAATCATCCACTAATAGACCTCTGCATCAACCTGGTTAATTTGTCCTAAATAAGCATGCAACTTATGCGATTGGGCTTGCATTCCTGCACGCATTATATTTGATGTGATATTATGTTAGATAATCAACTAACATAAAAACCATAAAAGGTCATCGGATAAAAATATTAGTACCTGCTATCTTCATCACATTCTTCATTGCAGGGTTGTTGAACTTTTGGTTAAGATTACTAGCAATGTGTCTTAAACAATATCGATGACAGGCATCCATACGTCATCCCCATCCATATGCATCTGTCATTGTCTTTATTATACCCGGGTGTCGATCAGAAACAACACATATTCCTCGTTGGTCTTTGGCAACGTGCAACCTTACTTGTTGCATAAACCATGGCCAACTGTCAGTATTCTCTGCTTCGACAATAGCAAACGCTATTGGCACTATGGTTGTATTACCATCAATAGCAGTAGTGATCAACAAGGTATGCTTGAATTTTTCCAGTCAAGAACGTGCCATCAACTTCCATAACAGGCATGCAGTGCTTAAAAGCTTTGATGCAAGGCTTGAAAGCCCAGAAAACTCTACAGAACATCTTTACTCCGGGTGGAAATGGTTCAGTGTAGTAGTCTACGCCGGGTTGTCCATGATAAAATTCCCATTAAACCACAGTTCCGGAGTTACTTGCTTGACATGTGGCAAACCATTGTAGCAGCATAGAGTAAGATTCTTCCCAACCTCCCTATAATAGCTTGAACGCCTTATCTCTTGCCCCCCAAGTCTTTGCATATGTAGACATATAATTCAAGTGACCATGCAGCTCATAACGCAAGGACTTGATAGAAACATTTGGTTCATCTGCTACTCTATGTGTAAACATCTGTGCTATGTAGTCTGCTGATAGTTGTCGATGATCTAGTGTATCTTGAATGCGACCACATGTATGGGGGTGGTTGTGTTTCACAATTTTCCAATGATTGAACAATGCATCTCTTCTATCCTGTGATACACGTATCTTCCACTAGCACTGATCTTTGATCTTTTTCCTACATTCAACGGCAAAAGTAGTCGGCCTAGATTTCTTAACGACGTACTCTCGGCCTTCTGCCATAGAGTAAGCTTTTATCTCCCGCATAGCTTCATTTTTCATTTTCCACATGCTGCCTTCTTTCAGAAGCCCACAACAACTGCTGGAATAATCTTCGTAACCCCATTGATCAGCATATACTATCATGTCTACATTTTTATCACGCACAGGAACAGAAAGCTATGCTAACCAAGGTGATTCTTCTATCTGTTCCAGCTGAAATCCTCCTTCTTCACTTTTCTCGTCACCCTCCACCCATTCTTCTTCCTCGTCTGGTTCTTCTTCTGACTTTTCTTCTTCTTCGTCATATTCCAAGTCCAAGTTATTACTTGCATATGGAGTACTTGGGTCGAAGCCCAAGTTAGCTTCTTCCGCCTCTTCTTCTTCTTCATCGTATTCCTCACGTGTTCTCTCTTCTTCTGTCTCTTCTTCTTCTTCGTCGTATTCCTCACGTGTTCTCTTCTCCACAAATATGTCCATTGTTATTTCCCTCGTACCTACTCCATATAAATTGACCATCGTTTGAACCATTTTAGCAACATCTCCGTCATTCTTGGACCTACGGGACATCTGAATAGCAAATCATCTAGTTCTTCATTTTCATCAAAAGAAATCTTTTCAACAACTTTTCATTGTAATCGCTCGTACGTTAACATATTTTCGTGAAACTTTAGCCTCGCTTCACTTTCTCCTTCGTACTCAACACCAGTAAGCCAATTTTCCTTAATTTCCCCATCGTACAGCACTCTAATCTGAACAGTTCGGCAAGACATTTTAGATCTACATACAAAAATTTATAAACATTTTAAACATGCGGAATTTATTCAACAAGTCCTCATCATTCCGACCAATGAAAAAACAACAATAAATTATTAGACCAAAGGATCAACTAGTCTAAATTACAAAATAAATTTTTTAACCAAATTAACTAAAAAAAATCAAATACCATTCATTAATCAATAACGACGTTTAAACAAATCAAAACTAATCAACATTCATTATTAATCGATTATTAATCTTTAATAATCACCATTAACGATAATAAAGTACACTAATTTTTCATAATTCATGCAATTAGTAACAACGGTTCAACAAATCATAAATAACAACAATATTATTAATTGATTATCAATTTTTAACAATCACCATTAATAATAATCACTTACACTAATCTGTCCTTATTAACAAAATTAATAACGACTGTTTAACAAATCTGTCCTTAAATAATTATGAAGTTTCCACAATTACCATTAACTATATAATTAACACAAAATTAATAACCACAGTTCAAAATTTCATAAACAAAATATATCAACATAAGCTAAATGTAATTAATTACCTCTTTGAAGCTTGAATCCATGCACAAAATGCCCTTCAAACCTCGGAAATCTCGGATTTATGGATGTTTTTTTCGGTTTTTAAGTTTCTGCCTCGTTCTTCTGAGGCAACACTCTTATACAGAAATTTTGACCAATAGTCGGGATTTTTTCCTGCTTATTGGTGGATAAGAAAATCTTGGAATCAAATTCGCCCGTGAATTTCAGATTTCTTGTCGGAGACTAGGATAACCAGTAGTCGGGATATAATCCCGCCTATTGGACCAAAAAGCGGGATTCCGAGCTGCCTTTACCAATAGGCGGGATTTTGAGCCGTATATTATAAGCGGGGTGTTTATCCGCCTATTGTTAAAGGCGGTGCGGAATCCTGCTTATCGGTCCATTAGGCGGGATTAAATCCCGAATGTCCAACGTGGACACCAAAATTATAAAATTCGTGGTTGGACACCAAATTCATAAAATAAAATATGGTGAATAGTAACACCCAAAAAAAATCCATAAAAACAAACTCATGCTAATTTAAAATTTTCCCTCTTTTGTTTGCTTAAAATAGCCAGCGTATTATGACAAAAATAAGTAAACCCGTCTTAGACATACAAATACAAATACATTTAAGTCATTAAGTAATTGTATCAATTTATTCGTTTTTTAAATAAATAATAAGCAAATAACTCTATAACATGTGTTTGTGAAATGCATTTTAGTTGATAAGTCCTTGGATTGATTTATTCTAGGTTTTTATATGAATGATAAGGAAATAACTCAAACTTTTATGGGAAAAGTATACTTAGGTACCTGTTGTTTTACTAATTCTCACTTAGGTACCTTGTATTTTTTGGACCGTAGAACAGGTCCAAGTTATGAAAATTTCCATCACGGACCGGTCCCCATCTCCGGTTCTGCATGTTTTTTTCAAAATGACACAGTTTCGTTGCCGACGTGTCTGTCCACGTGTTTTGGGTTAAATATCCATTTTAGTACTATTTAATTTAATATTTTTTAAAAACTCTAATCCTAGAATCTTTCTCTTCTTCTTCCTTCAAAATCCCAGAAAATCCCAATCTTAAAAACCCAATAATATCTTTTTCTTCTTTCAAAATCCCAGAAAACCCAGTTGCTTCTCCACCTCGTCGTCCCCGCCTTGATCCTCTTCGTCTCCCGGAGCTCCTCAAATGGCCGAAAACAAAGCAAATCACTTGTCTTCCCCATAACTCTCTTTAACCCTCCACTCATCCACCCTGATGGTGAACCCTTCGGTGTCGTCCCTGACCAGCTCCAAAATGTGCGTATTCGATTCCTCCCCTGGATGGATCCTGAAAATCTGAAAGAGATGGATGGCAAAATCCGTCAATTTGGCATAGGGGAGGGACGTGGCAGGGACGTAGTAGAGGTGGAAGATGGGGTGTAGCAGTGGAGGAAGGCCGGGGCAGTTGGGTTGAGGCAGAGCATCTAGGGCTGGGACGACCTTGCTGTTAAATTCCTCCTCGTGGACACATTTTCGTGCAGACAATCGAGAGGAGGATTCGCCATGGGAAGAAGACTAGCTAGGTGCTATCATCAGATCAAGAATAAGCCGTATCTGAAGTCCTGCTATTTTTTTTGTTGATCCCTGACCCAAAGATTGGGATCTATGATGTCAGCATGAAAAAGAAAAAGAAGGGTGTTGATGAATTCCCATTCTGCGTCCATCCCTTCCATGTCTTGCGTATTAACAAGATGCTTTCGTGTGCTAGAGCTGACAGGCTCCCGATGGGTATGAGGGGTGCTTTTGGTTGATTTGCTGTTAAATTCAATTTGGTTGATTTTTTATATTTCTGGGTTAAATTCAATTTGATTTATTTTTTATATTTCTGGGTTTGATTATTGATGTTCATAGTGATATATAAAAGTTATGTTTTCTCCGAGAGTATTTTTGTGATTTTCATGAATTGAGAGAGGTGGGAGAGAGGAGTAAGATGAGGAAGGTGAGAAGGAAGGAAATGAGAGAAGAAGAGGGTGTTTTAAAAATTTAAAATTAATCATATATTAATTTAGTAATTTGCCATTGCCATCTCATTTCCATGCAGTGCTCCACGTGAGTGTCAAAACGGTATCATTTTGAAAAAAACACGTAGACTAGAGATGGGGACCGTTCTGTGATGGAAATTTTCATAACTTTGACCTGTTCTAGGGTCCAAAAAATACAAGGTACCCAAATGAGAATTGGTAAAACTACAGGATACCTAAGTGTACTTTTCTCAATTTTTATTCATCAACTAATGTAGCAAAATAGGTTCAACCCACTCAAATCATCCAAGTACACAACAAAAGAACATTTGACTCTTATCTTTGTTTTAATTAAAATTATATTGCTCTTAAAAAAATACAAAAAGATAATCACATCAACACATATCAAAATATCTAACTACATAAGATAAATGTATAAAAAATATCAAACCAAATATCCAAAGATATAACTTAACACCTTTTACAAAGACCACCATAAAGGTTCAATGCCTTACAAAATTCATGGGGAATCATAGGCTTTTGTTTCGTCTTTGCCGGGAGCTATCTTACATGTTTTTTAAGAATAAAAGCATCATTTGTGACCGAGAAAATTTTGTGCTTTTTGGCCACATTCCAGGTTTCCTTCACTAATTCAACTTGCATGAGGTTTATATCCTCTGGGTTGTTAGCTAATGCGATGGTATCTTTTTTATAACCGTAGTTTTGCTCATCATTTTTTTCATCCGAAAGGTTGACCTAATCAGAGTTAGAGTCCCATTTATATTTGACTATTGACCTTAATATGTCTGAAGGAACTCTCGTTCTCCAAGCATGTTCTTCCTTGCTTGAGTGTCATCCTTTCCACTTTGGGACTTACTAGAGAATCTTCTCAATCAAATAGGCCTGCGTGTGTGATTTCTCTTGGAGACCCATTTAACAAATCCTCAAGTTCTTCTACAACCTATAAATGTTGCCCAACGTGAATTTTCTTATCTACATGGATGCTCTCGGTCTGGTTCATTACATCGTTCTCAAAATCTAGGAGCCAACTAATTTGCCTTGGAGCTTCTAGTTCTTCATGATGCACAAATATAAC
Organism: Hypericum perforatum; assembly: GCA_012979155.1. Classification (NCBI taxonomy): domain Eukaryota; kingdom Viridiplantae; phylum Streptophyta; class Magnoliopsida; order Malpighiales; family Hypericaceae; genus Hypericum; species Hypericum perforatum. Next base: position 15,348 of record SOPF01020101.1, read on the forward strand.
TGCTGCTTCCAATTTGCTCAACTGGCTTCATCTGCTGCTTATGTTCTAATTTGTTTCTCAGCAACACTCAAAATATCTTTCTCCATCTCCTTGGACAACCCATTTTGCTTAGTAACTTCTAGGCAATTCATAAGCTCATTCCGTCATGTTGGTATTCCACCAAAAAAAAGTCATGTTGATTTTCATACACGACATAACCAAATAAATCTTTAATACATATTTTGAAAATGCATGTGCAACGCGATTGTCTTTCTGCCAACTATGTTGTTTGTGAATCTTCTAGTCATGAGCTAGCAACTCGTTGACCCAATAGATAAGGGTCGATAGAGCGTAGTCGCATACAATATTACGTCTGACAGAAAGTACAACCAATAATGATTCAATTTATTATAATTTAATCAATAAATTCTATGTTTTAATTATTGAGAATATCATAATATTAAATAATTAGTAGATTATAACTTAGATTATAATAATTAAATAATTCAATTTAGTGAAAATATAACTTACAAGCATTTATGCAATTATGGTTGCCTTAAACCGTGTTGTGGGGAAAATGTAACAGGGGTGTCAAGGACGATCTCTTGACGGCTTGAAGGTTCATCTCAAGGTCGGCGCCCAACGAAAACGATCGTGATCAAACGACCACCACTACCTAACCGAAGCTAAGCTTCTCTAACCAGGCTCCAATGCCCGGCCAACCAAGCGCTATTGCCTGGCTTAAGACTAAGATACAAAAAAGAAGCTTTGAGCATGATATATGATTTGTGTGGTTGATTGATTGATGATTGATGTCTCCCTCAGACATTCTTTATATAGGCGAAAGACTCTGTCTCCTCCTTGCACTCGGACTCTTCCTCCTACTTGTACAGGAACTCCGTCTCCTCCTTGCACTTGGACTCTTCCAATGCCTATCTTCGGGGACGCTTATCCTTATCTTGAGCTAGAACTGCCCTTATCGCCTAATTTACCGGGTTTATCCCTTCCTATGGATTCGGACCCGAGTTTATCTTCTTCTCTCTCAGAAGACTGACCGTGCACGGTCTCTTGATGTGGTTTTTCAATGTCCAATGGGTGTCACTAGGCAAGGTTCATGACACTCTACCTTTCAGAAGCTCTAAGTATCACTATGCGAGGTCATGGCACCCTTGAAACCACAAGATATCAATAATTAGGGTGTTGAGACCCTCCGCCTTTCAAAATTTCTAGGTGTCACTAGGCGAAGTATCAACACCCCTTGCCTTTCGAAAGCTTTAGGTGTCTTTAGGTGCAGTGTTGACACCTCTTATCTTTCAAAGGCTTTCGGTGTCACTAGGCATGGTGTTAACACCTTCCCTAAGTGAAAGCACCTGTCTTGAGTGAAATAAGGTCTTGACACCCCCTTTAGGTAGATTAAGCTCTTAACACCCTACTTGAGTGAAGGCACCCATTTTGGGTGAAATAAGCTCTTAATGCCTCATTTAGGTGAGTTGAGCTCTTAACACTTCCTTCAAGCAAGGTGCATTCTCAACCCCTCCTCTAGGCGAAGTAAGCTCCAACACCTCCCTAAGACCAGGCGAACCTTTAACACCTCTCTTAGGTGAGATAAGCCTTCATCACCTCCCTCAGGCAAGGTAGGCTCTTGACACCCTGCGTAGGCAAGGTAGGCCTTTAACACCCTCTTTAAGCAAGATAGGCCTTTGACACCCTTCTTAGGCAATGTAGGTCTTTAACACCCTCCTTAGGCAAGGTATGCCTTTAACACCCTCCTTAGGCAAGGTAGGCCTTTGACACCTCCCTCCGGCCAGGTACGTTTTTAACATCTCCCTTAGGTGAGGCAAGAGAGGCTAAATCAACTCCCTCTTATGGAAGGCAAAATATCCATATTAGGCACTCTTGGAAGGCAAAGCACTTTGGGAAGTAACTTTTCTCTTACCAAAAGTCACGCATGAAAACTCCTTGCAAGGGGCAAAAATATTCTTTTTAATCACTATTAGGAGGCAAAGTGCTTTAAGAAGTCACTCTCCCCCTCCTTGAAGCCATGCATAAGAACCTCCCCCTTAGCAAGGGGTAAAATATTCTTTTTGGTCACTCAAGGAAGACAAAGCACTTATGGAAGTCACCTCCTTTAATCACATGCATTTGTCTTTTTTGCCTTCCTCTACTCACATGCATTTGTCTTTTTTGCCTTCCTCCACTCACATGCATTTGTCCTTTTTCCCTTCCTTTAGTCACACTAATAAGACCCCCCACTACAAGGAGGCAAAATATCCACTTTGGTCACTCAAGGAGGGAAAAGCTCTTCATGAAGTCACCACACCAAGGAAAAGAACTTCCATAAGTCACCACACCAAGGAAAAGCACTTTCATAAGTCACCACACTAAGGAAAAGTACTCCATGAAGTCTATTCTAAGGCAAATATTATTTTGTCTTCTAACAATGCCCCCACATGGTGACAATTTGAATTTCAAACTAAAAGTGTCACCATGTGTACCTTAGTAAGTGAATGACTCTCCATATCAAAATTTCCTTTTAGCTTCATAAAGTGAGGAAAACCCACTCATTCTCTCTCTTTCCTCCATACTTCTCCAAAACCAAAACCAAGCTTCTTCAACTCCTTCCACCCTCTTGCTGGCCGACCACCGCGGGCTGCCCCACTCCAGTGAGCTCCACCTCCGAGTGCCGACGACTCCAAGCTTCGGTCACCGCTCATAGCTGCCACTCATCGCCGGTGAGACTCCGGCCAAATCCCTTTTTTTTCTTGGTTTCATTTTTTTTATTTTTGGAAAGAGTTCCTCAAGTACTCTAGGGTTTGATATAATAGTTGGAGTTAATCTTCTTGTGAACTTGTGGCTTGCTTGTATGGGAATGCTTGGTGAGACATCCTTTAGACTCCACATACCAAGTGTTTGACAAAATGCCTAAGTGGCTTTTGAAACCTCTATTGTAGCTTGAACTCACATGAAACTATTAGGCCTTCCTTGGGTGTCATAGGTAAGGTAGTAACTTGAGTATAAGTCCTCCCAAATCCTTCTCCAAGTGTGAGTTTTCATAGCCTCTTGGGTAAGTTCACAAGCTGATTTTTTTTTCTTTTTGCAAGCTGATTTTTTCTTTGCAAGATGGATTCTCTCTTCGTGGGAGGCTCGGCCGAACTCCTTTGCGTAAGTAAGGTTTGCATCGTTGTCTTGCATCTTTCGATCTCCTTGGTCTTGTTTGAATGATAGCCGATTGAAACCTTCCTTGAGGTGAGAGTTTCCATCATTGCTAGGCAAATGTGTTAGCTTGTTCATCCTCTCTTCCTTGTTGGAAGTTTGGCCGATGGCAAGGGTAATGTCACTCCCTTAGGAAATATGAATTTTTGGCCTTAAGTAAGACGATTTGCTAGCTTGCATTGGTCGACTTGCTTTAAGTAATTGATGGACCCATTTTGCCACCTTTGCTTGAGTCGACCCATGTGGATGGTGTTGTCTTTGCTTGAGTCTTGGCTTCGTAATTGTTCTTTTCATCAGATATGCTTGTAACACCTTTGACCGACCTTGTTAAAGTCCAAATTTAATAAGCTTCTTTAACCTATTTTTGCTCTTTTACAGGTATTCTAGACCATAATGGAGGATCTTGTGGCTAGGATACATGCAGTAGAGAAGAAATATGGTGATGATATCGACACCTCCCTCCTAAATGATGACCATCAAGGAGATGACCTTGGTGCTTCATATTCAGAAGGCAATGGTGTCACTGGTCTATCAGGAGCATCTTCTAGGCCAGAGAGCTTTAGCCTTGGTCCTATAGTATGCAACTTCAAGTGCCTATCTGATGAAGGGCTCCTTGCTGTCCACCCTCAGGACGCTCCATTATTCTAGGGTAGAAGAATAGACTTAGGTGATTGGATGGAGGATAGGTACCAATGGCCTATCCACTCCAAGTCTTATAGCCGTTGGTATAGCCGGCTTGTTAAGCTGTATAGGACAACTTGAACTGATGCTGGTGTGGCTTCTTTCATAGAGTTATCTACTTGCAACTTCAAGCTGTACCTTCTTCTGCTTACGGCCCTCTTACAATATTGGTGTCTAAGCACCAATACCTTTCTTTTCCGCTCTGGTAAGCACGTGACTTGAAGTATTTTCCGCTTTTATTATCTCATTGAACTTTCGTTAGTAAAGTGTTGCTCTTGCTGTGTCTTATAGGTATGAGGACGATAGCCCTCTATGATATGGCAGCTCTTTTCAATCTTCAACCTCATAGATGTGTGATCACTCCAGATAGTCTAGATAAGTTTGATAGAGAGTTCAAGGAGCCTTTTGCTGCCATGTTCCTAGCTAATACAGTAAAGACTTACCCGGAATATTTGAATACTTATAGGCAGCCAGCTGACACGCCTCCCTCTCTTAATAAACATATGGGCTTTCTTTAGCTATGGCTCTCTCGCTGGATCATGTGTCCAAATGGGCAAAAGATATCTTTAAACTGGGAGAACCTAGCTTATTCCATAGTTCATGGTGTGGAGTTAGCCATGGGAGAGTTTGTCCTCTATCAGCTATATCACCATCTGACTCGATATGTCTTTTCTCAACAAGAAAATGGTGTCTTCAATGCTTCTGGCCTCCTATGGATAGCCGCTCTCTGGGCCATTGCATATTTTCCTTCCTTGGTGTGCCCAACTGATTTGCTTGACCCTCGCCCTTTGTATGGTGCTCCATACTTCAGCAAGGTTGAGGTTGTGGTCCCGAAGAAAAGCTTGAGAGTTTACTTTTCTACCTTTGATGAAGATTATTACTCCACTCTTACTAAAGGTGCTTCAAGGCTCGAGGACCATTCATCTTCTACGATGTCTTCTGGATCAGATGCTTCCCCCTCCTTCCATCCACTCTTGAAGGAGGAATTTCGTCCATCTTTTATCTCTTTTGAGGATATGATGACCACTACTGCTGGTTGGAGAAGTATTCTGACCACTTGTGACCTTATCGATGGATGCACTAAGAACAAGGTGGTCATAGAGCCCTATCATTCTCACTTTGTAGCTCAGCAGTTTGGGTTGGTGCAAGGTGTTCCCTTTCCCCCCACTTACCTCTTTTATAAGTTCGTAGGGACGAGGAAAAATGAGTTTTGTCATTGGAGCTCAGTCAAAGATATTTTAACGGCGAGGTCTCTCCTCTTGTCTCGCGGTGTCATTTGTTAGTTCTCTATCCAGGGAGAGATCACAGACCATTATCTTTCTTGGTGGATGAAGTTACCTTATTAGACCCGTAGTACCACTAAGTTAGGCAAGCTGTTTCGTCTTCCTTTGGTTAGAGCCAAGGAACCCGAAGACACTAATGACCCTGAGGTTACTTTGCCTATCATCAAGCCTGCTGTTAAGCCTCGTAAGAGAGATCAGGATGGGTGAAGTCCTCTCAGACTTTGGCTGACCCTCCTGAGGAGGATGTGAAGGAAGCTGATTTACCTCCTTCTCCAAGCATTAGAGTATCTCCGAAAGGTATACACTTCCTTTGTTTGTTATTTAACTAACTTTAAGTCTATTATTTGAGACCTTTTCTTTATGCTTGGAGCAGAGATAACCGGCAACCCTACTTGTGAGGTCTAAGGGGTTATCCATGAAGATCCAGTTCCTTCGTTCTTCCCAAATGAGGTTCGTTTGGTCACCTAAACTCTTAGAAGCTTTTTCACATGAATGCCTTTAATCATCAATCTCTGACAATAGTGATGTGTTCATAGATCCTCTTTAATCAGGGCAAGTCTGCTCTCCCACTTACTGAGCCTGTGATTAGTCAGGCATCATTGCCTTTGCCTAGAGAGCTTGCGTGCAATCCAGTGGGAAATGTGTCAAAGGAGCTTGGTCCTCGTATTCCAGTAGGAATATCGGAAGAGTTTGGTCCTTAGAGGGTTCTTGATTTTGTAAAGCCGACTCCTCCAACCTCGGTGGCACCTAACTTGTCTACTATTCATAATGCCACTATCTTGGACTTATCAGATGATGAACCTGACATGGTAAGCCTGGTAACTCCTCTTTTTCTGTTTGAGTTATGATACTACTTGATTGTTCCCGCTTCTAGGTCTCCTTTGAGGCCTTCTTGGATATGGATGTGGATGAAGGACTGGTATCAGCTACACACTCCCTTACCTCTCAGCCTATTGCCAAGGAGGATGTTACTCTCCAAGGGCATATTGAGGTAGTGACCCGATTTATGGCTGATATCCTTGAGGCGAAGGATTTTACTCTTAGCGATGAGTTACCTCCGGCCGTATATGAGGCTGTGGCCTTCTTGGGGTCAAACATCTCCAGCCTCCCTTCGGCCAGGGTTCGAGATTTGGTCTCCTTTCTTAGCCAAGATTTCACTAGCCTCCTTGACAGGTAACTCTAGAAGAACTTCTTACTTTTGCCTATGTATGCTCATCCTCTCACTCTTTACCTGTGTGCAGGTCTAAGCGCTACCAGAAGTATGTTAAAGCATGCTCTTCCTTCACCAAGGCAGTTGTAGTTGACAAAGGTGCTTTAGTTGAGGCAGAGCAGAGCATGAGGCTTCAATATGATCAACTCACCTCTACCAAGACTAGAATGGCTTCACGGAAGAAAGGGATTCGGGTTTTCAAGGCAGAAAGGGAGCAACTTCGGGCAGAGCTTGCTGATGTTGAGGCTAAGATATTTGAAGAACACTCCAAGTTGGCTGAGGAGAAAGAGAGGAGGACTGCCCTGAGTCAAGCTTTAGTAGCATTTAAGGCTAAAGTCTACACCAAGTGTATCGCTAGTGCTCACCTTTCTGAAGCCCAGCTGAAGGAGTTTGAGGACTCCCATGCTCTAGAGAAGGAGGTCTTGGCGGTGGCCTTCAGTCTTGTGAAGGAGGTCGTTGCCTGCTTCCGTAAGGAGTTTGGTGTTTGATCATGTCTTCCCCTCTTAGTAGTCGGTTAGGCTTTTAGCTTTGAGATTTGGACTATTTTGGATCCCATGTATGGATTATTTTGGATATGACTCGAAGCTTTGGTCGACCTTGAAAGGCCGTTAAAAGTTATCTTTATTTCAAGGTAAACAAGTTTCTAAAGTCGGCAACGACCATTACAAAACAACTATTAGTATTACTAAGGTGGCCTAAGATGGGCTAGAGTAAGTGCCTTGAAGTTCCAATCACATCTCTCGTTGGTATTCTCGAGCATAGTCTTCGAATAAGCTGTCGTCTACTCCTTCCCACATGCTAGGTCGATATGTCTTCAAGTATAGCCCATTGATAGGGCATTTATGTACTTCTCCATTGATGTCAGCAAGTCGATAAGACCCGTTCCAGAGTACGTCATGTACTTCAAATGGTCCTTCCCAATTGGGAGACTATTTTCCTAACTTAGGGTCATTGCGACCTAGTGGAAGAACTACTCGCCATACCAAGTCACCTCTCTCAAAGTACTTCTCTCGGACCCTCTTATTGTAGGCTTTTTCTACTACCTTCTTTTGTTGTAGGATGACATCTAGTGCCTTAAGCCTTACTTCAGGGAGGTCTTCGAGTGCAGCCAACATCGCTGAGTCATAGTCTAATATAGATATATGCATTTGTTCAGCTCTCCTTAGTAATTGTACCGTTAGCTCTACAGGTATCATAGCATCATGTCCATAGGTAAGGGCAAAAGGTGTAGTGCCTTTCGCCCCTTTCTTTGTTGTACGAAATGCCCATAGAGCCTCTGATAGTACTAAGTGCCAGGTTTGGGGTTTCTCCCTTACAGACTTCTCTATGCAAGCCTTTAGCATCTTGTTAGTTACTTTGGCCTGACCATTTCCTTGTACATAGTAAGGGGTCGAATGAGTAATCTTGAAGCCTATGTCTTTTGCAAAGCTTAGAATATCTTCTCTTGTGAAGATGGTAGCTTGGTCAGTCGTAATGGTCTCGGGTATCCCAAACCTATGAATGATGTGTTCTTTGAAGAATTGGATGATCGTTTCTTGATTCACCACTTTCATAGGGATGGCCTCTACCCACTTTGTGAAGTAGTCTGTTGCCACAATGATGAAGGAGTGGCCCTTGGTTGAGGCATGATGAATTTTTCCTATCACATCTATTACCCGTCCTCTAAACGGTCAAGGCTTCACTACAGGGTGTAGTAGGTTGACTGTGGTGTGTTGCACTGGTCCATGCCTTTGACACTCCTGACACCCTTTGGCGTACCTTATACAGTCTTCAGTCATCCCTGGCTAAAAATAGCCATAACGGTGCATCAACCATCTCATCTTGATGCCTAATTGATGTGCTCCACAAATGCCTTCGTGAACCTCTATCATGGCTAGCATAGCCTCTTGGGGGCTTGGACAGGTCAAAAGTAGTCCATCTACGGTCCTTCGATAGAGTGTATTATTAATGAACTCAAAGCGAAGGGCCTTTACCTTTAAGGATTTATCAGAGCATAAGCTCGGGTCTTTGAAGTAATCAACATACTCTTGCCTCTAGTCTCAATCAAGCTCAAACAGGCCGACCTCTATCATCAGGGCCAAGTCGGCCAATACTGTAGTCGCCCTAATCTTAACCGGTACTGTATCAAACCTTGTGAATGTACGATAGCCAGATCCGGCTTGTGCCAGCTTGTTAGCTCCAAGGTTCTTGGTTCAGTTCACAAATTTGATGATGGCATCTTCAAAGCCTTTCAATAGCTCTTTAGCTGCTTCACAATATTCTTTGAATCCTTTGCATCCACACTTGAACTCCCCTATAACTTGATTAATAACTAGCATGGAGTCTCTAAACACCCAGACATTTTTGGCCCCAAGGTCTCTTAGGGCGAGTAAGCCTAGTAATAGGACTTCATACTCAGCCTGGTTGTTGGTACAAGGAAAGTCAAGTAGGAAAGATGTCCTTGTCTTTACACTATTTGGGGACTTGATAACGAAGCCGGCTCTAACATATTTCTTAGTCCACGAGCCGTCAAACCATAATAGCCAGTGTTTATTGGTGACTAATCCAAAATCCACCATAGTATCGGTAGGTATATCCACGCATGGGTGATCTGCTAGAAAGTCAGCTAGGGCTTGACCTTTTACTGTCCGTCGAGGGATAAAAGTGAGGTTGAATTCGACTAGTACAAGTGCCTACTTATCGACTCTTCCTCTCATGATGGGTCCAGTGAGTAGGTATTTGATGACATCGGTCTATGCAATCACCCTTACCTCCATAGGGAGGAGGTAGTATCTCAGCTTCCTGCAAACGAAGAAGAGGGACAAGTATAGCTTCTCCATAGGAGAATATCTTGTTTCAGCTTCTAGCAGGGATCGACTCAGGTAGTAGACTACTTGCTCCTTTCCTTCCTCATTCTCTTGGGCAAGTAAGCACCCTATGAAGTCATGTGATGTTGATAGATATAGAAGTAATGGTCGTCCTGGTGTCGGGGGAGAGACTACAAGAGGAGATGACAGGTAGTCCTTTAGGTCATCAAAGGCTTGCTGATGTTTTTCTTTCCATATAAACTCACCCCCTTTCAGCTTGAGTAAGTTGGTGAACGACCTAGTACGGCCTACCGTATTGGATATGAACCGGTGTAGGAAGTTAATTTGGCCTAGGAAGCACTGTAGCTCTTTCATGTTTCGAGGGGGTTGAGCTTGTTGGATAGCTCTCACTTTATTTTTGTCTATCTCAATTCCTCTCTTGTGGACAAGGAAGCCTAAAAAGTTGCCTGCTGAGACACCAAAGGCACACTTCAAAGGGTTCATCTTGAGCTGGTGCTTGCGCATCCTTTCAAATGACTTCCTCAAATAATGAAGGTATTCTGTATGGTCATGTAATTTAACTACAACATCGTCTATGTACACCTCCATAAATTGGCCAATAAAGTCGAGGAAGATCAGATGCATCCCCTTTTAGTATGTTGCACCGGCATTCTTGAGTCCAAAGGGCATAACGACCCATTCGAAGATCCCTATAGACCCTGGACAACGAAAAGCCATTTTATGTACGTCTTTCTTTACTAATTAGATTTGGTTGTATCCCGAGTGGTCATCCATAAAACATAAAACTTCATGTCCAATAGCTGCATCAACCAACATATCAGCTACAGGCATTTGATACTCATCTTTTGGGGTGGCATTATTTAAGTTTTGAAAGTCAATACACACTCGGATCTTGCCATTTTTCTTGATTACAGGTACAATGTTAGATAGCCACTCAACATAATCGACTTTTCTAATAAAGCCAGCACTGAGTAGTCTATCAATCTCTATCTTGACCTTCTCTACTACCTCTGGTATCATCCTATGCATTGGCTGTTGGTAGGGCCAAAAATCCGGCCTTATTGGAAGTCGATGCTCAATAAGTTGTCTATCTAGACCTAGCATTTCATCATAGTCCTAAGCAAAGCAATCTTGGTACTCGTTTAATAGCTCTACCAGGTCTTCTTCAAAGTCTTTAGGGAGCCATTCATTGATGAATATGGGCCGGCTTCCCTTCTCTGAGTGGAGGAGTATCTCCTTCAAGGGTCTCTCACTTCGACCTTAGTATCATCCAATTTGCTTGGGACCGGATGGAGGTTATTCATTTTTAGTATCTCTATAGGGTCTTGGCTGTCATCCTCAAAGACAATTGGCCGCTTTATACTACGACAAGGCATAGACCTCCGACTGCCTTGTCCATTCTTCTTCTCTTTCTCTAGTCTTGAAAGGTAAGCCTAAGTGCTTGCCTTTTAGGTGTGACTTCTGGGGGTTGATCGGGTAAGGGAATATCTTGTTTGTCTGAGCTCGTATATCCAACCACCTGTTCTCCTTTATTGCACCGTATGAGGGTAGTTGGCACGATGGACCCGTCATAGAAGGCCACCTCTATACAGTTGGTAGCCGCTTGAAATGGATTTTTGTCTGCAACTACTACTTCTACCTTTCCATTCAGTGTCCATTGGATCAGGAACTGGTAGAGAGAGGATGGGATGACCTGACTTGAGTGGATCTAGTCCCTTCCAAGGAGGCCATTGTAAGATGTCTTGGCCTCGATCACGTAGAAGGGAACTTCATAAGTCACGGACCCGACAGTAACTTCAGCTATAAACACTCCCAATGGCCGAATGGCCTTACCTACAAAGTTGGTCATCATCATGTCCATCAAGCCTAGCTTCTCATTTTGCTTCCCTAGCTTCTTCAACAGTACATAGAGGATAATGTTCACCACCGCCCCGTTGTCAACAAGGATCTTGTTAATAGGCTTGTCAAAGATGTGAGTCGAGATATATAACGGCTTGAGGTGTTCATACATCTTTTTGGTTGGCCTTGCTATCATCACGCTATCATTGAACTCTTCTACCGCTGGGATTGCTAAAGTCTTGTTTCCAATCTCTAGCTCGACATAGTGTTCCTCGATTATATCCCCTTCAAGGTAGCTAGGCTGTCCTTTTTTCAGCCTGAATCTAGCCAATAAGGTAAAGATCATGTTGATCTCCAGATCTTGTTCTCCTTCACTTAGGTCGACTTCACTATCTTCGAGTACTAGCCTCTCATCTTCTTGATCCTCTTTTATGCATGCCCTCACTTGCATCCTTATATATTCCTCTTCAGTGAGGGAAGTGTCTTATAATTCTTCTTTGTCTTCGTCTTCCAAGCTAGATAGACTTATTTTGTCTTCCTCAGCTATCTCGGGGAAAGTGTGTAGCCTTAGCTTTTCAGAGTCCCCCATCTTAAGTATACAGCTTGTCACTTCCTCCTTCTCATGTTTCTTGAGGGACGATTCTTCAGTTGGTTTTCTTTTAGAGGGACCCATGACCTCGCTCTTGGGTATTCACCTCTTCACACTTGGGTTTTTTGGGTCTTCTTGTTGATCTTCTCTTCTAATAAGGTCTTTCTTGTTAGACCTTTTATGTTGGTCATCTCTTGCAGGAGACCCTCTCTTATCCAGCTCCCTGTGATGATCCCCTCTTACAGGAGGTCTTTTCTTGTCTGTCCCCTAATTTGGTGTCTTTTTATCATTAGGCTCTATCACCTTACCTCGATCAAGGCCTAAGACATCACCTTGAGTTGGCCAGCCTTGGTTGATGGTCGTGCTATGTCTTACCACAGGCAAGCTCAAAAGAGTCTCTTGCTCTCGGAGTCAAGCCTTGTGGTCTTCTAGCAGCTTTTCAAGGTCCTCAGTGATCTGCCTCTGTGCTTGGACCTTCCTTTCTAGTCGTTTCTTTTGAGTCTTTGTGAGGATTTCTGATAGGAAAGGCTCTGGCTCTATTAGGGTAGCAACTAACTCTTTACTGGAGGTGGAATCAGACAACTCCTTAAGAGGAGTTGTATTAGTCGGCTCTTTAGAGGGAGCCATATGGTCCAGCTCTTTGAAGAGAGACGTGCTGAGAATGGGATTTCTCCCTATACCCAGAGGTAAGCCCGGCTCCCTTGAGGGTGCCGTGTTGGTGGAATTCCTTGACTCTCTGGGAAGAGTCGCCTTGGTCGTATTCTTCTCAACGGGGTATTGAGAAGAGGGTGGTAAGTTGTTCTTGGTCATCTTGCTGGAATAGGTTTGCCTCTTTCTCTAGACATCCTCCTAGTCCCACCGAGCGTGCCAAAAAATTGTTATGGGGAAAATGTAACAGGGGTGTCAAGGACGATCTCTTGAGGTTTGAAGGCTCGTCTCAAGGTTGGTGCCCAACAAAAATGATTGTGATCAAATGACCACCACTACCTAACCGAAGCTAAGCTTTTCTAACCAGGCTCTAATACCCGGCCAACCAAGTGCTAATGCCCGGCTTAAGATTAAGATACAAAAAAGAAGCTTTGAGCTTGATATATGATTTGTGTGGTTGATTGATTGATGATTGATGTCTCTCTCGGACGTCCTTTATATAGGCGAAAGACTCCGTCTCCTCCTTGCACTCAGACTCTCCCTTCTACTTGCACTAGAACTTCATCTCCTCCTTGCACTCGGACTCTTTCAATGCCTATTTTTAGGGACGCTTATCCTTATCTTGAACCGAAATCACCCTTATCGCCTAATTCACTGGGTTTATCCCTTCCTGTGGATTCGGACCCGAGTTTATCTCCTTCTCTCTCAGAAGACTGACTGTGCATGGTCTCTTGATGTGGTTTGTCAATGTCCAATAGGTGTCACCAGCCAAAGGTCATGACACTCTACCTTTTGGAAGCTCTAAGTATCACTAGGCGAGGTCATGGCACCCTTGGAACCACAAGATATCAATAATTAGGGTGTTGACACCCTCCACTTTTCGAAACTTCTAGGTGTCACTAGGCGAAGTGTCAACACCCCTTGCCTTTCAAAAGCTTTAGGTATCTTTAAGTACGGTGTCGACACTCCTTGCTTTTTGAAGGCTTTCGGTGTCACTAGGTATGGTGTTAACACCTTCCCTAAGGAAAGCACCCGTCTTGAGTGAAATAAGGTCTTGACACCCCCTTTAGGTAGATTAAGCTTTTAACACCCTCCTTGAGTGAAGGCACCCATTTTGGGTGAAATAAGCTCTTAACGCCTCCTTTAGGTGAGTTGAGCTCTTAAAACTTCCTTCAGGCAAGTGCATTCTCAACCCCTCCTCTAAGCAAAGTAAGCTTCAAGGCGAACCCTTAACACCTCTCTTAGGTGAGATAAGCCTTCGTCACCTCCCTTAGACAAGGTAGGCTCTTGACACCCTCCGTAGGCAAGGTAGGCCTTTAACACCCTCTTTAAGCAAGATAGGCCTTTGACACCCTCCTTAGCCAAGGTAGGCCTTTAACATCCTCCTTAGGCAAGGTAAGCCTTTAACACCCTCCTTAGGCAAGGTAGGCCTTTGACACCTCCCTCAGGCCAGGCACGTTTTTAACATCTCCCTTAGGTGAGGCAAGAGAGGCTAAATGAACTCCCTCTTATGGAAGGCAAAATATTCATATTAGTCACTCTTGGAAGGCAAAGCACTTTGGGAAGTCATTTTTCTCTTACCAAAAGTGACACATGAAAACTCCTTGCAAGGGGCAAAAATATTCTTTTTAATCACTCTTGGGAGGCAAAGTGTTTAAAGAAGTCACTCTCCCCCTCCTTGAAGCCATGCGTAAGAACCTCCCCCTTAGCAAGGGGTAAAATATTCTTTTTGGTCACTCAAAGAAGACAAAGCACTTATGGAAGTCACCTCCTTTAATCACATGCATTTGTCTTTTTTGCATTCCTCCACTCACATGCATTTGTCCTTTTCCCTTCCTTTAGTCACACCAATAAGACCCCCCACTACAAGGAGGCAAAGTATCCACTTTGATCACTCAAGGAGGGAAAAACTCTTCATGAAGTCACCACACCAAGGAAAAGCACTTCCATAAGTCAGCACACTAAGGAAAAGTACTCCATGAAGTCCATTCTAAGGCAAATATTATTTTGTCTTCTAACAAACCGAGATTGATATTTTTTTCGAGGATCGATATGGATACAACATTCGTTTTATAAAATAAGTTCCTCAAAGTATTATAATATTCTAACTACCAACCACGGAAAATATAGGTGATCATTTAGATAATTCAAATTCATTATCCCAGTACACATGCATCCTGTGCCAAAGTAATACTCCAACACCGTGACCCAAAAAAAATAACACCGCAACAAAATCAAACAGTCCAAACCAATCTAGTTTTGTTTTTTTGTTGTTTTCAGTGAGACTAAGCCCATGTCGTACTTCCCTCGCGAATTGCCTTTCTTACACAGAAATGTTCTTCTGTTCATATGATCTTCTGGGTTTTGAAGGGTTTGTTTTGTTTTGGTTGGGCAAGAGTAAAGTTTCTGTTCATATGTGGGGTTAGCAATTAGCTAATAACTGATAAAGAATGGCTGCCGCGGCCCAAGCCCATAGACTGGGTAAGAGATTTGATATGTTTTTGTACAAGAGATTTTGATATGTTCAAAATACAAATTTCGCATACTTCAGATAAATCCGAATTTGTCATTTGAAAATCGGGTTCCAAATCCACTAAATATAAATTTTGGATAATTTGAATCTTAGTCTACATATCAAATTATCTGAATTCAAATAAAAAACTAAATTCAGATATTAAATAAAATTTTGATGAATATTTAATTCAGACAATTAAACCTAAATTTCATGATTTTGCACACGAACACATTTTCTACCTATCAATTACAATTGAAGTAAATTACTGTCACTGTCCTGAGTCATTTAATAAGCCCACATTTTGTTAGGTGGCTACTTACTATATACATAAAGCCAATGTTGGACTACGCTATGCGTCTGTCTGAACGAACTTTAATTTTAAATTTACATCGACCAAAGTGTATCTCACGTGGTTTCTGTTGACAAAAAAAAAACATCGTGTCATGTCTGCCAATATACAAAAAGAGACAGCTCACAAATTTAGGCATCTAGATAGATTGAAAACATATCAACTTTTGGTTAAATTATTTTCACGTGTCCGGTTTATGACTTTATCTATAGTTAGATTCCTAATTTATCGGAATTTGGTCTAAGATCTTTGTTTTATAACAAAATATTAGTCTGAGGTCCCATACGCCAAAATAAATTGTTTTCATGCTCACAAGCATAAAAAGACAAAAAAAAAACCCTTCGGTCAAAATTTAAGATCTCAGTTAAAAAAGTTTAGTCCCACCATAGTTTCTAACTTAGTCATATCACCAACGCATTCAATTTCTTCTTCTCAAACTCAATCCCCTCGACAAAACGTCATCACCTCTTAACATGAAACCTAGACCTTCTTCTATATGGGAAAGCATTGGTCTTCTTCTTCCTTCCTTTCCCATTCCCTTCTCTTTTTCAATACCCCTCTCCAAATCTTAACGATGTCTCCTCCTCTCATAACCTCAACGTCATCTTCGACACCTCAATGGTCATCATGATGGCACTGAAGAGAGTGGATGGCGCGATTCTAATTTTGGTTCTACCCTCTCCCCTACCGCCTCTAACATTATTGTTGTTCGAGATCGTGGACGCAAATGGGAGGATGAGCAATGATTTTAAGGTCAAAGAGCTGGCTTTGGTGATGCTAGAGGAGGAGAGTAGGGGAATGTCTTGATGTGAATGATGGTAGGTGTGGGGATAGAAGGATTAGGATTAATAAGTTTGGAATGTGTTTGAAGAGCATGCATGAGTATATTCCGAGCTTGGATAATGAGAGTGTATTCCGAATTTGATTCTACCATCTCACCCATCCCTTTGTTGCCCAGTCGTGATAAGGTGAAATCTTGTTGCTTTTTTTACTTAAACTGCTTTTATATGGTGAAAGAGACACCGAAGGTGTCGCAATTGAGGTTGTTCAATCAGGGCTTTTAGGTTAGTGTTTAGAAAGAGAAGAAGATATCATAATCTAGGGCTTTTTATCATTCTGACGTCCGTTTGTTAGACACAATCTCTAATTCCAACATATGGGACCTCAGACCTATATTTTATAATTGAGTAGGACCCTAGAATAAATTTTGCTAAGTCAGAGAGCTTATGACAAACAAGGACACAGTCAGGGACCTGAGAGTAATTTACCCTTATTTTTTTCTTAGTAATATCTATATATTGATTTAAGTATAATTTTTAAATAAATATAAAATTATTGAGTTATAAATTTGTATTGAATTTGGGTACGTAGGAAATAGTAATATAGCAATGAGTATGATAGGTTAAAGGTATAGTATCCATACTCTCAATTTAAATTATCCACCATGGTGCCACTATTATAGTATCTTGTATTCTTGTCCCTTCTTCATCTTAGAGTCATCCATGTACTCAGTTTTTTTTATAGTGGTACCACTATTACAGTGTCTCGTCTTATACGTTAGCAATACTTCCTTTTTTGATACAACTAACTATATTAAACTTAAAAATAATTTAAAACAAATTTAAAACATTAAAATTAATTTTGGACTAACAAAAATAACTATTTTGCAAAATACACCAATAAAAATATTATAATTGAAAAAGTACATTAAAATTAAAAAAAGGATATCAATTAAAAATTAAAGGGCAAATTACCCTCAGGTCCCTGATCTTTACATTATTCTCCTATTGGGTCCCTCCTTTGTCATAAATGAGTATTAAGTTCCTGTTTTATTCAAAAATGTTTATCTCGGGTCCTCACCGATCAAATCAGACTTTTTTTTAATTTTTTTGTCATATGAAATGACAATTTTATCCTTCACAAAACGATAAATTTCATCATATTTTTGTCATTTTGTGAAGGATAAAATAATCATTTCACATGACAAAAAAATAATAAAAAAAGTCTGATTTGGTTGGTGGGGACCCGAGACAAATATTTTTTAATAAAACAGGGACGGATTAATCATTTATGTAACAAGAGGGACCCAATAGGAGATTTTGGTAAAGACCAGGGACCTGAGGGTAATTTGCCCAAAATTAAATCATTTATTTTTTAATAAAAAGTGTTTAATTTCTTCCTCATCGCGAGATAAGTCTTTCCTTCGAGCAAGCAATGTTTACATCACAACTATATTTGTCTAGTGTATTTTGGTTTTAGTGCTTAATTTTTTTGCCTTGGTTATTTTGTTAATTCACATTTTTTTCTTCCTATTGTTGTAAGGTGTCTAACATCTGTTGTACAATGCTCATCACTTTTTTGCATTTGATTTGCATTAATTATAACTTTATAGAGAATGCATCATCACTTATAATAGTTTTTTCTCTTTCCTTTTGATATTCCCTCTTTTTGGTAGTCTCTCTACCAATTGGATGCGATATTATCAATCTATCAATCATTAGAGTTGGGGATCGATGGGAATTGACTAATTCCCCTCCTCGGTAGTTTGTGTTAGTTTAAAATTTGCACTACTCTTTACATCCTATGATTCTTTCAAAGTAGTTCATATTGACTCATGTATTCTAGAGTTCTTCTGTGGATGTTTGAGCATGACTTCTGTAAATACATGAAAATTAGTAAAAGAAAATTATGCATGTTATAACATATTAGATACACTTCTGCCAAAACATATGACTTTATATTTTTTATTTGCTTTTATCAATACACATGCTTGTATGTCTCAATCTAGTCTCTACACGCGTGAGAACGTCGTTTATGACAACTTTCATCTGCTCCATATTTTTTTAGACTCAGTTCAATGAGATTTGATGTTCAACTTTGGTCGTCCATTTTTTGATATGAGCACAAAGTCCTTGCCCCTTTTAGTTATTACCGATTATTGCATCTTTGTTGTTTTGTATATACTCCATAGTTTAGAAGTTGTTCTTTCAACATTTTTCTCAGAGAACACATCGTCTGGTTCGTTGAGAATATAATAGTGAATAAGTTGTTGTGGGTATAGAAAAATTGAGAAATATTATGGTAGGTATGGTAAGTTTTAGAATAAATATAGTTGATTTTAGAATAAATTTGGTTGTGATCGTGATAGATTTTAAAGATAATTTGATTGTGATTTTGGTGGGTATTTGGTGCATAATTATTATAATTTTGTTGAGTACTTAGTGGATTTTGATGAGACTTTGAAATTTGAGAAAGATTTTGGCTAAAGTGGAAGTAAGCTATAGGATTGGAAGCGGAATAGTCGTGATTTGGACAAAATGATCCTAGATCGATCCAATAAACTGATTACAATCAATAGATAAATAATAGAGTGAATTATAGAAACATGAGAGGACTATGAAAAAATGAGAGGATGAATTATGAATTGGCGAAAAAATGACAAAAATTGACTTCTATTATAGAATTTTGAAATGATTCTTGACTATCTAAATTCTATGAAATTTTATAAACCATATTAATTAGATAAAAACATTTATAAAATTATTAACAAAATTGAATTTTTTTTTATAGAATGGTGTAATTTTTTTTAATAATTTTCACAAGTTTAATTTCTTAAAAAAAGTTGAATAGAAAAAAAGCTACATGGTCCAAACAGGTCACGCCACGCAAGTAATGGCGCCAATGAGGCACAACAGCTCAGGACAAACTATTCAAAGATATCAAAGTTTACCATTCGAACATATCAAAATAAAATATTCAAAAATATCAGAGCAAACTATTCAGAGATACCATAGCAAATTATTTAAACATATCAAAATAAACCATTCGAACATATCAGAGCAAACTATTCGAACATATCAAAACAAATTATTCAGACATATCAAAGCAAACCATTCGAATATATCACGATAAACCATTCGAATATATCAGAGCAAACTATTCAGAGATACCATTGCAAATTATTTAAATATATCAAAATAAACCATTCGAACATATCAAAGCAAACTATTCGAACATATCAGAACAAATTATTCAGACATATCAAAGCAAACCATTCGAACATATCGCGATAAACCATTTGAATATATCAGAATAATTTATTCAAAAATATCAAAACAAACTATTCGAACATACCAGAATAAACATTCGAAAAATCAGAACAAACCATAGTGGTTTGTCATTCACCATCTTCGATAACTGCAAAAAAATTGCGATAACAAAAAAAGAAGTGTAGTAATAATCAAAAGTTGATTTTGTTTATCTCTTCTCCTCTCTCTTTTCTCTCTCCCTATAACCCTCTCTCTCTCTCTCCTTGCAACTTCTCTCTCCTCAAGCACTCCTCTTAATAGTGCGACGAGGGTCAGGGCGGCAAGCCTCAGCCTTGGTCGGCTCGATCGGTGGCTAGGCAACAATGACATAGATGGCTACAGTGGTTGGGAGATGCAAGACGACTCTCTTGTTCTCTCCTTTCTCTCTTCCCGCAGACATTCTACCACCTCTCCTTCTCTTCAGCGGCTACTCTCCTCCCTAGACATGATGTCGAAGCGGGACAATCGCCTCTTCTAGAGGACTGTGTGATCAGGACTGGCGACAAATTGAGCGGTAGCCATTGGTGGCTTCTCCCCTTTCTCTCACCCTTCCCCTAGCAAAAAATCAGTTTTTAATATAGATCCAGGACAATCTTGTACCTAAATACACATACAAGACTGAATCTATTTCCTTAACGTTGCTAATTTCTAAAATTGAAAGACGCGTGTGGAGAGGAAAACCTTGCTCTCATTGATAACCTATCGGCTAATTGTGTACGAATCATAACCCTAACGCTATGTTACGTAACTAAAGAGGGTTTCCTAATGCACTATAATACATATTAGGCAAATATCAAAGGAGTAAGGAATAGCCTATTCATGATCAATAAATATTTTTAATTCACTATATAGTAGATTATTTGGTTGAAACTTCAAATATCACTTAAACCAATTTTTTTAGAGGCACTAACGCCAAAACTAATGTGCAAACTTCATTAAATACATTTTGTGTAATTATATTTTCTAAAGGAATTTTGAATAGATTCGACTGCTGGATAATAATTTTACCCGCCCATTAAAAAAATTAGGAAATTTAGTACGGACGCAATACCAAGTAATTAGGCAAAATTGAGATCCTATTAAAAATTGTTGAGCATAAAAAATTGCAAATCATCGAATCAAATCATAAGATTTTATGCAACTGAAAAAAAGTATAAAAATAGATTATAAAAAATAAATTATATTAATTTAATAATAAGTTACAAACACTCGATTGTCTCAAATATTATCCTAAAATATAATTTTTTTTAAATTTGTATAAAAAAATTTAATTCAACAAAATATCGAACATTTGTATTAATAACAATGTACCAATATATACTACGAATTATGGTTACGATTAAGGTTAC
Organism: Hypericum perforatum; assembly: GCA_012979155.1. Taxonomy (NCBI): domain Eukaryota; kingdom Viridiplantae; phylum Streptophyta; class Magnoliopsida; order Malpighiales; family Hypericaceae; genus Hypericum; species Hypericum perforatum. The sequence continues at coordinate 35,898 of SOPF01020101.1, forward strand.
ATCTTAATTTTTATTATGCTAACTAATAAATATTTAATATTTATATCAAAATCAATAATCGACATCATTCCCAACAAAATAAATTTTTAATTAGAAAATGCCAACTCCAAAATAAAAAAAATCCACCACTGTAAATTGTAGATTTCACGATTTTAAGATTTATAAGTACGATCTCTTGGATTTTATTCAGCTTTGATTTTGCAGTAATATATGTTCTTTTATATATTTTAAATCATAAAATCATAAAATTTTAAAAGTTAAATCTAGATTTTAATAATATTAATACCAAGAATCAAATATGAGAAAAGACGGGGTCCATGCAAGAAATAATTAATAGATGCTCTATAGATACACCGGAGAGAACGTGATTATTAGTGCGTGCACTATACGCACCAATCAGGAGTTAATGTATTAGACAATAGTTGACACGCAATGTATTTTTGCATGTTAGCAGAATATTTTGGACCTTCGTGCTACACAACATCTACGTTTGTATGGCATGTTCCGATTGATTCAAGTGATTTTTTTATTGATATTTTTATTTAAAAAAAATATTTTCCATAAAATATAAAAAAATTATTTGTTCTGCTTTCGAGAGTTTTATTCATATAATTTTTTATATTGTTAATTATTTTGTATCTAATAGTTTAAATGATGTAATTTATAATTTTCCAATTTATATAATTTTCTAATTATATGATTTGGAAAAAATCATGTATTTGAAAAAACATAAATAATTATGTAATTGATAAAACTTATGTAATTCGTCAAAAATGTTATTTAATATAATTATATGATGGACAACATTATAATTTCACAAATATTCTGTAATTTTATGCAAATACTCATATTTTTGTTATTTCAAAATTAATTTTAATATTTTTTAATTAGTCCGTAATCATATTTGAAACTAATATAGTTAATTGCATTAAAAAAGAAAACATAGCTGAATTGAAAATAAGAACGAAAATTATAGCAGTGACATAGATGTTGGGCAAGATTCAGTTGTAGGGACGAAATTCAAGTGGACTAAAGAAAAATTGCATAGACGAGACTGAAGTCAACAAAAAAAATTTGCATAGACAAGAACGACCCGGGAACAATACTGCAGATGGTCTAATAACTTAACCTTCCACATAAAATTATATTACGTGTATATAAATTATTGTTTTTTTTACACCACTAAATTTTCAAATCAACTAATATAATTTGTATATTGCATGATATACACCGTCAACATTAAGGTCGAAACGAACTCCATACATTCTATAATCATTTCGAAAAAAAAAAAAATCTGAATCGTACTTTTAGAGAGGTATCATTGTGACGATCCTAAATATACTATGATGTTTTTTATTAATCTGTCTGATCAATTATTGTCTGCTTTCCATTATCTAACGCTTTGTGATAAACAAATGCACGACGGTTTTTTTTTATGATATGCTTTATTACTAGTTGCAAGCGTCATTGAATTCTTCGGTATAAAATATTCACAAATTGAGTTGAACTATTCTAAAAGTGTGTCCCAACTTAGTCACTTTCGTAAATAAGATTTTCTTTTATTATATAACTAAATATTAAGTTATTTGTAAAAATAAAAATTCAATCAACTTTTACAACTTTTGATTTAATATACAAAATTTAACATTTCCACGATATTTTGAGGAAATAAAAGATTAGGCAAATAAAATAAGATTTTTGTAGAAATAGAACATGGTAGATGCAAACTTCGCACTCTTTCTTGGTTTTATATCACATGGTAGATGCAAACTTTTTGTACTGATCAGTAAATGTTCAAGCTAATCAAAGATTTAAAATATGGCAAAAAAATGTAATAACATTTTCTCATAAAAATATTTATAAAAATCAAAATTTTAGGCGTATTGATCGAAATAGAATACTTTTGTTATTATTAATAACTTAAATTCTTATTCTATAGTAGAGAACCAAAATACCTATAGAAAAAGAGGGGCAGAGAACCAATGATGATAATCTCTGTCCCTTAATTATTAAATTAATTATGCTATTCCTGGCCCCCTCGTGGGGTCCAAGTCCAACGCTCCATGCACCAATAAATTAACACAAGCCCTACCATCGAGAAATTATTGTTGATTCTTAAAAGGGCAAATTACCCTCAGGTCTCTGGTCTTTACATTATTCTCATATTGGGTCTCTCCTTTGTCATAAATGAGTATTAAGTCCCTGTTTTATTAAAAAATGTTTGTCTCGGGTCCCCACCGACCAAATCAGACATTTTTTTAATTTTTTGTCATGTGAAATGACTATTTTACCCTTCACAAAATGACAAATTTTATCATATTTTTGTCGTTTTGTGAAGGATAAAATAGTCATTTTACATGACAAAAAATTAAAAAAAAAGTCCGATTTGGTCGGTGGGGACCCGAGACAAATATTTTTGAATAAAACAGGGACAGATTAATCATTTATGTAACAGGAAGGACCCAATATGAGATTTCGGTAAAGACTAGGAACCTGAGGGTAATTTGCCCTTCTTAAAATAAGCATTCTTTTAGATTAGTAATATCTTTGAGTTAGAATTTTTGGAAATACATAGATATTAACTAATTTTTTTTAAAAAAATATCATATCTCAAATATTAAATCCGACTTAAAATCGTATTAGTAGATTGAAACAATCCCTCGTAGCCGCCATTAATTCAATCTAGTAACCCCACAAATTCCTCTAACGTTTTATTTTCAGTTTCCCACACATCATAAAATGTCGTAACTACCATTTCCCAAGAATCTCTCCACTTCGAGACATAAACAAATAAAATCCATGCATAACCCTTTGGATGCTTATAAAGTTAAAATTCCCTCTAGAAAAAGAAAAGACTATTCAAATCATACTTTTCAAGGGTATTTGTTCGTAGATCAGAAAATGGTATGCCGTGTTTTTTAATCTGTTTATTACATAAATAATTTAATGTTGGTTAAAAATCCACCAACAGTTTTATGACATCTGGTCAAGTATTCCAATCTTCCATCAGTAATGGTTTGCTTTCCACACACAAAATTCAGCAAGTGGTTTGCAACGCTCCACCTTATTAAATATGTATCGTTGAAAGGTCATTTTTTATATTTTTAAATACATTATACTTAAACATTCACAATTTAGATACGACATGTGAAAGACAAATAATAAGTATTTAACATTGATGTATTAAATTCGAGACTAGAATTAATAATTTAATAATAATGTAATAATTTAGTAATATCCAAGAGTGACGACATCCGCAAGTCTTCTGGCTTGTCTCCTGATCAACGAATCCCAAGTAGAATGATAAGAGAGACCCTACCTTTTAAGAGGATGAGTACATGCATTTTCAAAAAGTGGGAATCACATCAGCTATTAGATTATACTCCCTAGATCTTAACGTACTTTACCCTTACGTAATTCCACCAAACTTTCTAAATTCCCGCCAGGTGGATCATTGATTAAAGATTTGGAATATCCGTCGATACTTGTTTTCGAAAAGAGGATCATTATCTATCCATAATCAAACTAAAAGTCCAGCTCGTCAAGATTCTTCGACGTAGTAGTGGTGTGGTGGTGGGGACCAACGCGTGTACTACCCCACCCCCCACGAGAACAAGCCGTGCGTGGGTCACGGTTGGCACCCAAAACAAACAGCAGTCCGCCTCCTCGTTCCTCCCTACTCTCTTTTTTTTTCTGGCAACGTGCGAGTTCAAAATAATAATATTCTAAAGATGTTAAAGGAAAAAGATTAAACTTTGTAGTATCCTTGCAAATTTAAAATATATAAAAACAGAATTATTAAAATCTATACAATGAAATTTTGAATGTAAATATTGTTGGAAAAGTGAATGAAGCCCAATGCTAGTCCAAAGCCCAAAGACGTGGGTACGGATACGGGCATAGGGCCGAGGTCAGGGCCGAGCTTGGGCTCAAGGCTCGAAGCACGTACTTGGGTACATTGAGGTGCACCCGGGACTTAGGAGGGTCTAATGTCGTATGAAATAGTTTATCCGGGATAGTTAC
>SOPF01020102.1:0-36097 GCA_012979155.1 Hypericum perforatum
GAGAGTAGATTGTAATTATGCTGCTTGACCCTAACTATTTAGGAAAAACCTAGGGTTATTAGACTTACCCTACGCCCAAAAGATACTATTCACGAAATCACTATTCACGAAATCACTATTCATGAAATTTTACCCCTCTTGTGAAAGAGAAGAAACCTGTCAGACGGAAAAAAGATCAAGAATAAGGAACAATCATGCCAGTTATCAGGGGTGAAGAGGGCGATCTGATTAATTCAGGATACTCAGAAGATCAGGGAAAAGATCCCAAATTTATAGGGCTTTCGTGATCAGAAGGAAGAGAGCGGGTTTTGGTCATAGAGTCATCGTTAACAACCGTAGAAGGTAAGTGAATTCTGTCTTTGTTTTGTATATGTATTTTCGCCCATATTTTTGTCTGTATTTTCATCCATATTTGTACGTATTTCCGTACGTATTTCCGTCCGTATTTGTACGTATTTTCGTACGTATTTTCGTACGTATTTTTGTACGTATTCTATCAGCATATGAGATTGTGAAATTGGGAGATGTGTTGTGGATTTTGAAGATACCGATTTGTATTGTTGATATTGGGTTCGTATTTATGATTATGGAGTTGTAACTGTTGATTTTGGATTCGTGATTGTTGATGGTGAATACAAAAGTGTGATTGTGAATATGAAAGTGTGATTATGGATTTGAATATGTGATTGATATGATTTTTGGCATGCGGGATTGTCTCATACCTATTGGGCCTTGTAGTTCGCACATATCGCTTAAGGGGCTACCGGGTAACCCGAGGTATGTGTAATCAAATGGACAGGGAGTGTGTAGACTATCTGGACTCGTGGAGGGAATACCTTTCCGTCTATTGGGCCTGCCTTGCAGGAATGGATATTTTTCCGTCTATTGGGCCTGCTTGGCAGGAATGGTAGGTATTTATCTATGCCCCACGAGGTATCCCGTCATGATAAGTGAGGACTTCGGAGCTCCGTATTGAAATTGGAACCAATATGTTAATGATTATATTGTTAGTGTTAGTGATTGTATTGCCCGTGTTAATGATTGTATTGCCAGTATTAATGATTGTATTGCTAGTGTTAATGATTGTATTGCTAGTATTAATGATTGTATTGGCAGTGTTAATGATTGTATAGCCAGTATTGCATAGCATTAAGTATATTGATTTCATACGTTGATAAAGTCATGTCGTGGGGTTCCTTACTGAGTTTATGACTCACCACATTTGTCCTCTTGCTTGTTACAGATTCTGGGATATCGGCACGAGAGTAGAGAAGAATTCGCATGCATGCATTGATTTGAACCGTTCATGATGTTTGAACTTTTTAGGATTGGGTTTTAGACTATTTACTGTTTGGAATTCAAACTTTGTGTATTTCGAATTTTCGTCGTTTGCTTGCAATAAAAGATAGTTGTCATGACTCCTTTCGGGTCGTGACATCAATAATCAATAAAAATGTGTTAAATTGGCGGTGATGTTGGGCACAGGATATAGCATACAGTTGTGGTTTTGTAACCTTACTGCTTTCATGTTGGCTACTAAAGCAAAGGGCCATGAATCGATGCAGAACACACCAGTGGAGTTCCCTAAGAAGGATGGTGGGGGCTTGTGTTCTATAGCGAGGCAAACTGGTTAAAGCTTGCCAAGCCATATGTGCACCGGCATCACTGTCAAAATCAAATAGACCTCCCCCACACTTAATTCCTATCAAGTTATGCAACACTTCCTCATTCACAGTCATGACTGTATCATGTATGCGTGCAGTGAATGAAGAATTGTTCTCGACAATAACCACAGTGCAAAAGAACTCAAGGACAGCAGCAATGTTGATGCTTACATGCATATCAGCAAAAAAAATGCCACCCTAATTCATCTATAGCCTCATGAAGCTCATCCCCACATCCAGCAAGTCCCATCGCAATAAAATCTATCGTTTGATAAATGACGAATTTGCAATCCTTAAACTTTAGGTACCTCTCACCCTCCCATTCTTCATGTATAGGAAAAGGAGCTTTGTACCTTTGGGTGAGGTCCACGGGTCGCGAGCTTTGTCCCGACTCCATTGTACTTTGGCGACGCTTGATTGAAGGTGTCTTGCCCATGTTGAATTTGTTGGATCAAATTGAAGGCCTCAGCAAGGGGAACAAAACCCAGTCGTCAGATCGTGATTTCGTTGCCGGATGAAGTCAAAATCTGCAAAACAAAATCGGATTAGGGAGTTTTTGTTCTTAGAGGGAATTGGGGGAAATTTGAAATGGGGAGGAAGTGAAGGAGGAGGAAGGCTGAGACGGTGTTTTGACCCTGAAATCCCGAGGGCCAGCATACGCTGGGGTTCTATTCTGCCATTTTGATACTCTTTCCCGAACATGGCCAGCGTACGCTGGGTAGCCAGCGAACGCTGAGGTTCGCTTCTGTCCCTTTCATGCTTTTGCCCCTGAACAAGCTATTGATCTACAAAACTAACACAAATGACATATTTTTTGAGGATAACCATATATACATTCCCCTAGAAATCCACAAACTCAGGGAAACTCGGAAGAGTGACTCGAAAAAAAATTCAAATGAAAATTTAGGTAAAGAGAGAATTGTAGTTCTAATTTAATGTCGTTAGCTTGACGGTAGTAATGTCTTACTGAGATGCATCACCAAGATCAACATGGGATTCTAATTTATCAAATTGATCACCAAGATATGCTTTCAAACGTTGTCCGTTGACCTTGAACTCTGTTTTGGTATTATCATCACGAATTTGGATAGCACCATGCAGAGAAACTTCAACAACCGTGTATGGACCGGTCCATCAGGACTTAAGCTTACCTGGAAAAAACTTTAGGCACAAATTGTACAATAATACCTGTTGACCAACAGAAAATTCTCAGCGGAGAGTTTTCTTATCATGCAACCTCTTCGTTCGTTCTTTGTAGTGCCGTGCATTATTATAAGCGCTTTGGCGAAATTCCTCCATGGCTTCAAGTTGTAACAATCTCTTCTTGCCAGCTTTTTCAAGATTTAGATTTATCCGATGGACAGCCTAATAAGCCTTGTGTTCTAACTCGACCGGAAGGTGGCATGCTTTCCCATAAATCAATTGGTAAAGAGACATACCTATCGGGGTTTTATAGGCGGTTCTGTAAGCCCATAATGCATCGTCTAGCTTGCTGGACCAATCCTTCCGTGATGGGTTGACAGTAGCCTCTAAAATTCTCTTGATTTCTCGATTAGAGACTTTAACTTGTCCACTGGTCTGGGGATGGTAAGCTGTAGCTATCTTATGTGTGACCCCGTATCTTGCTAGTGCATTTGCTAGTAGGTTGTTTCTAAAGTGTTTGCCACCGTCACTGATAAGGACTCTTGGTGTGCCAAACCGACTAAAAATGTTCTTCTGAAGGAACTTAATCACTACCTTAGTGTCATTGGTTGGAAGTGCGACAGCTTCTACCCATTTGGAAACATAGTCCACTGCAAGAAGAATGTAAAGATTTCGGTCAGACAAAACAAATAGACCCATGAAATCAATACCCCATACGTCGAATATCTCGACCTCCATGATGCTTGTCTATGGCATCTTATGACGACGGGAAATGTTGCCCATCCGTTGGCAGCGATCACATTTGCGTACAAACTCAGCAGCATCCTTAAAGAGCGTAGGCCAATAAAAACCACTTTGTAATACTTTGGCTGCTGTGCGTTCTCCTGCGAAGTGACCACCATAAAGAGAGGCATGACAGTGGTGTAGAATGAGCTCTTGCTCTTCTTGCGGTACACATCTCCTTAGTAGTTAATCCTTTTCTTGCTTGAACATGTATGGTTCATCCCAAACATAGTACATGACATCACGCAAAAACCTTTTCTTCTTGTCGGAAGAAATGTTAGGAGGTATGATGTTGCTTACAAGGTAATTCACATAGTCAGCATACCATGGAATAGAAATGACATCTAAAGCATACAACTGCTCATCCGGAAAAGATTCATTGATAGGAAAAGAGAATGTTACCAATTTGTGTTCTAGGCGTGAAAGGTGATCGGCCACTGGGTTGTCTGCACCCTTTCGGTCTCGAATTTCTATATCAAATTCTTGGAGAAGGAGGATCCATCTAATAAGTCTTGGCTTAGTATCCTTCTTGTTGAATAGGTAACAAATAGCAGCATGGTCTGTGTACACCGTCACCTTGCTACCGAGTAAATAAGCTCGGAATTTGTCAAGAGCAAAAATCACAGCAAGAAATTCCTTCTTTGTAGTTGCATAGTTAATATGAGCATCGTCTAAGGTGCAACTTGCATAATAAATGGCATGGAATCCTGTAGTCTTTTTCTGACCAAGCACCTCCCCAACAGCATAATCACTTGCATCACACATAATTTCGAATGGGAGCTTCCAATCTGGAGATATGATTACTGGTGCTGACACAAGTGCCTTCTTTAGCTTGGTGAAGGCTTCTTGGCATGCTTTGTCAAAAATGAATAGAGCTTCCTTCTCAAGTAACCTACAAAGAGGCTTAGTTATCTTTGAGAAGTCCTTAATGAAATGCCGATAAAACCCGGCATATCCTAGGAAACTCCGTATTCCCTTGACATTTAACGGAGGTGGTAGTTTGTCGATGACCTCCAATTTGGCCTTGTCAACCTCTAGTCCATTGCTTGATATCTTGTGACCAAGTACCACGCCTTCTGTCACATGAAATGACACTTTTCCCAGTTAAGCACCAAGTTAGTCTCTTTGCATCGTTCAAGCACCTTACCCAAGTGTGATAAACATTCTTGATATGAATTTCCGAATACTGAGAAGTCATCCATAAAAATCTCAATCTGCTGCTCCACCATGTCCGAGAAAATAGCCATCATGCAATGCTGAAAAGTTGCAGGTGCATTACACAATCCAAATGGCATGCAACGAAAAGCAAATGTACCGTACGGACAAGTGAAAGTTGTCTTCTCCTGATCCTCTGGTGCAATGGCAATCTGGAGATATCCTGAGTAACCATCCAAGAAGCAATAAAAGGTGTGTCCTGCCAACCTGTCCAACATCTGGTCAATGAATGTTAGTAGAAAATGATCCTTCTGAGTTGCCTTGTTGAGCTTTCGGAAGTCGATGCAAACTCTGTGGCCAACTACCATCCTTGTTGGTATGAGCTCGTTATTGGCATTGGAAATGACAGTGATGCCTCCTTTCTTTGGTACACATTGTGTTGGACTCACCCACTTCAAGTCTGAAATGGGGTAAATGATACCGGCGTCAAGCCACTTGATAACTTCTTTCCTCACTACCTCCTTAAGATTCAGATTGAGTCTTCGTTGTGCTTCCACTGATGGACTGAAATCATCCTCTAGAATAATTTTGTGCTGACAAAGTGAAGGACTAATACCTTTTATATCTCCAAGTGTCCATCCAATAGCTTCTTTGTGCTCGCCTACCAACTTGACAAGTTGCTCTTCTTGATCTTGATCCAATGAAGCAGAGATGATTATTGGCAATTTTTGATCTTCGTCTAAATAAGCATACTTGAGATGTGTTGGAAGTGACTTGAGCTCTAATTCTGGTGGTGCAACGGTAGATGACTGTAGCTTAGGCCTTGGTATGTCATCTAGCTCAAATGATTCTGCCATGCGTACCCATGCCACCCTTTCTATAGAATCTTCGATGTTGTAAACATCCTCCCAAAGAATTTCTTGTACTTGCTCTTTTTCCTTCACAGAAACAATCTCATCCACAACATCAATCCGGTAGCAATCATCCTCCGCAGATGGGTACTTTGCTGCTTCAAAAACATTAAACACAACCTCATCATCACAAACCTTAAACCGGTTCTCACCTTTTTCCACATCAATGCTTGTCTTTCCGGTGGCTAGGAAAGGTCGACCAAGGAGGAGTGGCACGTCTCGATCTTCCTCCATTTCCATGACAATGAAATCTACTGGAAAAATTAAGGTGTCCACCTTGACTAGCACATTCTCCACAATCCCCATTGGCCTTGTTACTGATCGATCGGCAAGTTGTAAGACTATCGAAGTGGATTTCATGTCTCCCAATCCAAGCCTTCGGAATATTGAGAAAGGCATGAGGTTGATGCTGGAACCAAGATCAATCAATGCCTTCATGAATGTTTGATCTCCGATGGTACATGGAATAGTGAAACTTCCGGGGTCCTTCATCTTCTGAGGTAACTCGTGGCTTAAAACGGCGCTACACCCCCTCGTCAATAGAATGACTTCAAAATCGTCTATGCTCCGCTTCTTTGAAATAAATTCCTTTATCCACTTCTGGTATGTTGGCATTTGTTCAAAGGCGTCAAGGAGTGGTATGTTGATATGAAGATTCTTAAAAAGCTCCAAAAATTTGTGATAGCTCGGGTGCATGACTTATTTGTTCAACCTTTGAGGAAATGATGGTAGAGGGTACTTTCTTTCTTCTTTCTTTTCGGACTGCCTCTTTTCTTCTTTTTCTCCAGATTGCACCCCCAGCGGACGCTGGGTGGACAGCGTGCGCTGCCCTTGGCTACTGCCCGAATAGTCTTCTTTCTCAGATAAGCCCAGCGAACGCTGGTTGTCCAGCATACGCTGGCCTTAGCTACTGCCAGAATGGTCTTCTTTTTCAGGTGTTGGCTTGAGCTTGACTGCTTCGTCTGATGACTTATTTTCTCCAATGATAGGATTAACTTGTAGTTCCTCTTCCTCTTCCGCAACTATCTTCCTTGGTGGAGGGTTCACTTGAGTCTTCACCACATTCTTTCCCAAGTCCAAACCACTTCTAGTTGTTATTGCCTTGCAATGCTCTTGTTTGGTGGAAGGAGCTTCGGTGTTGCTCAGAAAAGTTCAAGGTGGTCTTGTGATGAGTTGTGATGCCAGTTGGCTGATCTGTATTTCAAGATTGCGAATTGTCGCTTCATGGCTCAACACTTGCTTGCGCAACTCCTCCTCTCCTCGTCGATCTTATGGTGGTAGTCCTTGTTGCTGCCACCTTTGTTGATATGGTTGAAATTGCTGAGGTGGAGGACCTTGTACATTCCCATCTCCGTAAGATGGTCTCGGATGTTGAGGTACCTGCTGTCCTGCATTGTTCTTCCATGAAAAATTTGGGTGGTTTCTCCAACCCGGGTTATATGTATTGGAATATGGATCATTATTCCTATTAGTATTACCCACAAAATTGATAGGCTCAGCGATTAATGAACAACTATCTGTCCTATGCAATCCAGTACAAATTTTGCAAACCTGATAAGATGAAGTTGCTTGCAATGACATTGATCCTTGCACTAGTTGTGTAAGTGTTGCAACTTGTGCTTTCAAAGCATTTACCTCATCATTGTCTTGTACACTAGCAACTCTTCTTCTCTCGGTTCGATCTACCCAATCATGGTTGTTAGTTGCCATGGCTTTAATGATTTGGAAACCATCAGCTTCCAACTTGTTTGTTAGATCTCCTCCAGCTGCTGCATCTAGGTTGACTCGAATTTGCGGCTCACATCCATTATAAAACGTTTGGATAAGCATCCATTCTGGTATCTGATGATGTGGGCATTCGCGAAGTAGTCTCTTGAAGCGATGCCAAGCCTCGTGCAACGATTCACCATCTAGCTGTTTAAATTGAGAAATCTTATGACGCAGTTGAGTGGTTTTACCTGGAGGATACTGCTTTTCCAAGAACTTATCGGCAAGCTCGTCCCATGTTGTGAAGGTGCCGGCTGGAAATGAATCTACCCACTCCCTAGCATCATCTTTCAAACTATACTTGAATAGTCGAAGCTTGATGGCATCTGGTGTGACACCATTGTACTTTACTGTCGAACAATGATCCTCGAAGTTTCGGATATGCTTCGCTGGATTTTCTGAGGGATAACCTCCAAATTGGTCTTTTTCAACCATTGAAAGGAGGTTGCTCTTGATCTCAAAATTGTTTGCCTCCACGGTTGGATACTCAATGCTTGATCGAAGGTCAACAAGCCTTGGGTGTGACTTGTGTCTCATGGCGGCAGGAACTACTTGTCGATCACCCATCTCTTCTATATGTAAGTTTCTTCTCCTGATTTGTCGAATAGTTCGCTCAATCTCCGAATCTTGCTCAAGAAGAGGTTGGTTCTCACAATGAGTATTTGGCATTCACCTCCTGTACTTGTATGGTACTATAACACTCAACAGAGAGGATTAAATGCACCAAGTAACAATGAAACAAGTAACAAAGCTTAGTCTCAAAATTAAGAACACTAGTTCCAATATTAACGAAAACAACTTTCAAACTCAAAATTCCCCGGCAACGGCACCAAAAACTTGATGCGTGTCCAACTAGGATCAATTATACGTACAAGAATTACACGATCGCATAAGTAATATCGTGATAAGTAGGATCGTCTCCACAGGGAATAACGGATGAAAGTTGTTCATCAAGTACCAGTTTATGTGCTCCTAGATCTTAAGCTAAGCGAACGGATCGTTGGGTTGATGATCTAACACTATTGCTACCAATAATATCGCAAAATATCAAGGTTGTCAATCTCAATCTTTTGACGATACTTCTATACTACAATCTCAATATCGTTATGAGCCTAAGTTTGTCAGGCCTAGATTCACAAACAATATCAAGTTTACTGCGATAAATGAATAAAAGCTATGATCTAAACCAAGTTGTCATCCTTGATCCATGATCATACATACATCAAATAAAACCAAGTCTATAAAGAACGAAGAACAAGAAAGTTGTAATTTAAATCAAACTGTCACTTTTGATTCATGCAAACATTAGTCAATCAATCAACCAAGTACCTAACGATTGAAGTTTATGATCGTAATCAAGTTGTCACTCTTGACTCATGAACATATACACAATCAATTAATCAAACAACAATAACAAAGAGATTGTATATAACAACAAAACTCCTTGCTAATGAGAATGAAAGTACCTTATTGATCAATGATTCAAATATTGCTTACAGCCTTCTTGTCTCAAGAACACAAAATAAATCTAACAAATCAAATCTAGAACTTGGAGGTTACTAGTCTAAGAATGGATGTTCCTCCCCTCTCTCCAAAGTTGTTGTTCTCTGTCTCCTCTCCCTCCTTTTGTCGCCCTCCCTTAGTGCTTGCCAACCAAGCAAGAGACCAAGCTAAATGGGAAGTTAGGTGAGCATTTTCTCTTGTCCCCTGCCGAAGGCCAGCGTACGCTGGGGTCAGCTACTGCCCTTTTTCTTCCCTTTCTCTTCTTCTGGTTCGGATGAGGCCAGCGTACGCTGGGAGGCCAGCGTACGCTGGGGTAACATTCTGCCCCTGGCCTTCTTTTGATCTTCAAGTCTTCACTCTTTGCCCAACTCTTCGCATATGATCGCCGATCCTTGCTCCAACTTCTCGAATGCTCTGAAACACCTACAAAACACACAAAAGCAACAGACAATCTTCTTCTTGACAAAACAAACCAAATTAAACAAAATGTAGACGAGACTCAACTAAACATTTCCTAAAACATGATGAAAACTTAACAAAGTAGGACCAAATGAATGCATGTTATCACATGCATCACCCCATGCACATTGTATTTCCTTAACAATATCTATATGTCTCTCCCATATTTTCTCATACCAAAAATGTCATTGAGGTGGTAACAGCTCCTCAGAATGTAAGTGATATACCAAAGGCAAATGATCTTAACCCACTCTAGGCCTTGCCTCTACCAAAGAGTGCAGAAAAGGTCAAACTATGCAGCTATAGCAAAAGCTCTATAAAGTTTACATTCTATATGATCTTCATCTTCCTAGCCATTTGCCCAAGTAAACCAAAGTCTTATTTGTCTAACTTCACTAAAGCCACGATAGTGAGCTACCTCCTGAAAAAGCATCAACTTGTCTTTGGGAATCAGATTACCCCCTCTTTTATCTATATTAGATCAAGTTTAATTAAAATTGCCCCCGCATAACCAAGGAAGATCAGACCTACTTTGCAAGTGATAAAGTAGATTCCTTGATTGACCTATCTTCTATATTAGGCAATCCGTAGAAACCTCCATTAAAAAGAATCCATCACTCCAATATCTATGTGATGTAAGGAAAAAGACAATAGTCTTACACTGAACCCATGTCTCCAAAGTAAGATGAGTTTACCACCATACACTCTCCCATACCTTGATAAGAGATAAAAACTCCATACTCAAAACCCAATTTCCATTTTAGATTCTCTGCTTCCCCCTCATTTAGCCTTGTTTCAGATAGGAAGTGAAGTTAAGGATTGCAAGAGTTGGCTAACCTGCTAAGCTGATGAACTGCCCTCAGACTCCCCCAATTCATGGCACTTCCACCAAATCACCTTTATGGCTCTTAGCGAGACTATCTTGCAGCCTCCGCCTAAATAGTAGAGATGCTCTAGGTTTTTAAAATAGCGAGTAAATGCTTGCTAGCATGAAACTCTGAGGTAACCACAAAAGTACCCTTTCTCTTCTCCCCAATTGAAATTGTCATAGAATATATATTCGAGCCAAATCTATTTTCTTGAACCCTTGCCCTTTTCCAAGCTGAACCTGATCCACTTTCACATCCTCTCAATCATTCTCCCTCTCTGTTATGCCCATAACCTCTGTACTAACTAGGTCTTCACATTAAGTTATGACCACATCCTATTGTGTAGTAGAGCAAATTTTTGGCACTTACCGATCCATAGCGACCATATATTCCTGCACAAGAAAAATACGACAGTCAAGAGGGATATATTGATTGGTTAATAGATCAGATAAGACAAAATTGAGGTTAGAGGTAGCTTGAGGGAGGGGGATATCATCCGTCCATATGGTGATAGTCTGATAAGGGCCTCCTCGCATCTTAGAGCCCCAAGTCCTAATTGTATCATCTCTTCTAACTTAGTACTCAACTTCCTATACAACACCTTTTCGATCGAGGGGGCACTCATCCTCATGGTTCAATACAATCTTCCTGAGAGAGAGTCTTACATCAACCACCCTTGCTGAGTCTTCTTTTAACACAATAACTATTGAACCCCTTGAGCTTGAGTTATTATTTATCAGCATAATTCTCCCAGATCTCATACACTGATTAGGACGTCCCTCTACCACTATCATCACTTATTTCCGAGGTAGGGCTCGTAACTAGTCCCCGAATGCATTGCCAAAGCCACCAGTGTCATATCTGTCGCATCCAAATCACAATCCCTATCAAGTTTAACCCTCCGTAGCATTAACAGAAAGATCCAAACTGCTCGTACTTAAAAGATACAAACACCACTAACCCAATTCTAAACTGCACCTGTTTGCTCCTTACAAAAGCATTATGCATATCGATCACAACCTTAACGTGCATATAATTCTCCTTTAGATACTCTGGTTCATCCATTTTAATGAAATTACCAAGCATACCTCCGATGGTGCAGACTATCCCAATTTCATAACCCTATTTGCGATATCATAAATATAAATCTAGAAAGGCACTTTGAACAGGGAGATTTTTGAAGGCTGCATCAATTGTGACACTTCTACAAGGATAATCACATAACGATAAAAAAGCCAAGGTTGATTAGATATCACCTTATCGACATCCCGCTTGTCCTTGAAGATGAACTTGAATCTGTTCCTACCAATTTTCGACGAGTCCATACCATATTTAGGCCTCTAGAGGTTTTGCATCATCGTTAAAAATACCATCGTGTTAATCATCTTCTTGATCCAGATAGTACCGACAAGGCATAAGCTTCTGCCATCCTACTATTTCTCCAGAAGATCAAGAGGGAGGTCAAGGATGTCCTCCTTAATGTCCTTATCATGTATTGCCACATGCCTTTGTTCCACTCCCGCCATCTTTAGAGCCATTTTCTCGACCGTCACTTATCAGGAAAGACAATGAGAGGAACACTAAGGAGATTTTGTCGCAAGGAATTTAATAATCGTCAATCGCCAACCTTAACAAGAACCTTTGGAGAAGATTAATCGCATGACGATTAGAAGAGAAAAGCCTAGATTAGATCAAAGCCTAGAAGAAACGGTGGAAACCTAAAAAGGGATAAAACCCTAGAAAGGGACTCATAAGTCATGCAATGTGTAATAATTAATTTTAATACACTATTTATAAATGTTAAATTTTAGAAAATAAATATTAACAAAAAATATTAAAAAAACAACTTCGTTCAATCAAGAAAATTGTTACAAAAATAGGATATTTTGGTAATTTTATATTGTAAAAGTCAATAGCTAAATTGATTAGTTATAAATTCTAATTGTTGAAAAAATTGGCATTGAGTTTCAACAATTTTTTTTCTTCTTTTACTTAACACTCAAAAATTAGCTGCTGAGTACCTATCAATCAACCACTAATTCTTAACACCTAAACCAAGTACCTGTTGGAAAATTAGTTTATAATCAAGGAAGAGATGGTTAAATACAAATGAGTGTATTATAAGATCACACCAAATAATTTTGGGTGTTTGTGAGATCGTTGCAAAACTCGTGAACTAAGTTTCGTAGCGATATAAAATACTTGTGAAAAACCAACTCTCAGTGTGAATGAAAAATTGGCTGAAAGGTGTTATGGTTAAAGGTTGCTAGATTGTGGATTTATGAGAACTGTTCCAGGTCCAAGATCTTATCTTTTTAGACTTGGGTCAGATCTGTTTAAGCGATTTGCAATCCAAAATATATTGGGCTTCCTCTGGGATAATCCCACGCTTTAGAACCTTCTTCTCATGTTGGCATTTGAATTTAATTTCTCGCTAAATTAATGAGAGTAACCATTAAGTTAATATGGAAATTTATGGTCTTGTAAATACCCATTTACTCACCTTGTTAATGACCATAGTTATTGTGAAATTGAATGTTGGAGGCCTAGGCTCCCTATAAAAGGAGCTCCCTCCTCCATTCTAAATACACCCATTAGCTCACACTCTTCCTTGAGCTCTCCACCTCTCCCACTCTAGATCATAGCATTTCTCATTTATGTCAGAGTTCTAGACCATTAAAAGTTTGAAAGGTGTTCAATAGTGCTTCCTATTGTTCACGTGATTGGGCATTGTACCTTGGAAACTCTCTTACCCACGCAGGCCTGAAGCTATAAGGCGAGTAATAAGAGTTTAAAGGCACACAGTCAAACCGTGGCCTCGTCCAGGATTGAATCCGAAGTCCTTAGCTTGGAGAAGACGATATACACACTTTGCTCAAAGTGTAGTCATAAGTTAAATCTTACTCTACGCTTATGTTGCTTAATATGTATATGCATGTCATACCACAATTTACTAATATTAGTTCCAACAATACCAATTGTATCGTGAAGCACCAAACTATCTAAGAGATAATGAAACCAAAAAGGCCAGGACCCAATCAATAATTTCGCGATGATCTCCACAACTTAGCAACAATGTATTGATTTTTAAAATAATAAATAAAATAGGAGAGAGAAACTAAGTTATAAAAAACAACGATCATATGATGAAATCTCAAATATTTGCTGTATCAATAATAATGGTATAATTAAAGTTTTCGTTTAATTGATCGGGCAAAATAACACCCTTTTTTTCGAAATCTGCACATGAAGTCGCTGCCACCACTTTTGCCGGTATTTATCATATTTTTGCTTTCAAATAATTGGAATCGATGGAGGAGTCGATAGTGTCTTAAACCTGAGTTTACAAGAAACACGGATAATAAAGTAAAGTCGATATATTCTTTTTATATATAACCGATTTACGAGCTAAAACAGGAGTTTTGTTGCCGCTCAAGGAGGACTAGTGATATTATCACCTACACTATTGATTAAATTTAGAATTGTTTACTGCAACTCAATTACTCTAAACTTAGAATTTTAATTTATTTGAATCTAAACTAGTCCATCTAACAAATATTAGAATATTAGTTAATTTGAAACCTAAATGTTTGGTTATCATTAAAAGAGGAGTGTGAGCTTCATTCTATTGTGAATTGTCAATCTCCTATTGTCGGTCCAACAATCAACCAAGTAAGTCTCGAACAATAATTGCCGTTAAAAACGGGAATATGTGCGGTCAAAAACAAAAGTTAATAGTAGTACCGGGATAATTGATATTAATAACTATTTAAATCAACATTGTACCAGGGAATAACGTTATTCATGTTTAATTAAAAAGTTTTGAGTTTGAATCTTTGTGAAGACATCACTCTTAAATATTAGTCAAAAGAGACTTCTTACATTTTAAATATCTCACTTAATTCAAACATAAACTCGTTGTATTGTTATACATATCTATAATAATAATAAAAAGGTTAATTAGCATACAAATTAGGTTAATCGACGCATTAATACCGGTTTCTCCATTTCAAAAAAAAATACCGGTTCTCTCCAACTTCGCACATTTAAGTTGGGGATACAGGAAATAATTTCATTTATAAAAAATGAAAGGAACATGCAAACAGAACAGCAATATAATGACATTTATGAATACAACTTGGTCAGTTTCGGGAGTGGATACCATGGGGACTTTCTTCTTGTCTCTATTTAGGGACAAGGTTAATTTAGACAAATCATTAATTTACTAATTAGATTGATTCTCTCTCCATTAAATGTCTGTAACCACCCACCTAATTACTTACCTAATTTCAAGGCTCCCTTCAATTATCTTCTCTCTCCATTAAATATATATTTTAACGCAAAACCCTAATAGTAACCGTCATTAGTCGCAATACAAATTAATTTTCTCTGGTTTAGATAGTCGATTCACTGGTTTGAATTGATGGTTCACTAGTTTAGATTGATGGTTAACTGTTTTGAATTGGTAGTTCATTGGTTTAAATTGTAGGTTCACTGATTTGAATTACTGGTTTACTGATTTGATTTGCTGGTTCACTGATCGTGAGAAGATGAGAGGGGAGGAAGGTAGAGGGATTTTGCTGATTTTATTTCTTTGCAAGTTTGGATTGTCGGTTCACTGGTTTGAATTGTTGGTTCACTAGTTTGAATTGGTGGTTCACTGGTTTAGATTATTGGTTCATTGGTTCGAATTGCTGGTTGAATGGTTTGTTTCATTGGTTCACTGGTACATTATTGGTTCACTGGTTTATTTTTAATACTTTACTGGTTCGTTTTGCTGCTTCACTGGTTCAAAGTCCCAGGCGAGAGAAGAAAGGTGGATGGTTTTTTTTGAAACATGGGTTTAGGAGGAGAGAGAAGGAGAATTAATTGATAATTCGCCTAAAAAGAAGGAAGCATTAACTACTGGGGTTTATTTTTTTTTTGGAAACTTGGGTTTAGGAGGACGAAGGGGAATTAAATGCTTATTCGACTAAAAATATGGAATCATTAATTAGTGGGTGTCAATTACTTTCGGTCAAAAGTCGAAAATGTCCTCGTCCATTAATAACCATCAGATCAGAATCTTTACAATTAGATTTTGATCTAGTGGCCCATATCGTAGTCCCTATTTAAGGATAACCCTCCTTAAATTCCTATGGTATCCAAATTCATTTCGAATACCTACACATATTCTCAAATGAAAGAGCATCTCCCTCGTCAGAAGTACTTCCTCGAGCAACCGTATGTGAAATCAAATTAGAGTGGTTTGTGAAAGGTGGCAAATTGAATTAAATGTAGTAATGCATATGTAAAATTATCAGTTTATCATGATCAAAATTAGTTACGCATAATCTTAACACGTACTCTAAGAAATAGTTATCGGACCAAAATTTGTACGTAATTTGACTTTACCAATATATTATGACAGAAAATTTTGTGAATGACAATAATCACTATATTGTACAAGCAATTGAATATGAGACATTATAATCTCGATATCCAAACAAAAAAAAATAGATTATATTTTAAATATATACAACAAATAGTAACTAACAATATAATAACTCATTTCAGAAGAATGGGACTAAATGCCCAATAAATGACGCCATGTCAGAGAAAAAAGAGAGTATCATGTTATTAGAAAATCACAAATAATTTCATCACCAAAAATACGAAGGAAGAAACAAAACTCGCCTGCAGCCGACACCTTGACCTTGGCCGAATTCACCAGATTTATAACAAGGAATTAAGAGGAGGGAGAAAACGGGAAAAAAGGCCAGAAATCACGCTAGTCAATGTTCCAAAGAAGATGGAAAAAAAAAATACTAAAAAGTAAAAACCACTAAAATGCATGAACACTCTCACGTGCAACTCACACGCCTCCCCGTTTCTTGACCACTTTAGTCCTAAACCTCAACACTTTATAAGACAAATTTCAAAAATCACGACTTTACTTAGACCTCGTAGCTACTTCACTTTTTCCCTTTTCTTCCTCTTCTTCTCCCTTCCCTATTTCCTACTCCCGAGAGTTCTCAAGGGAGGAAGAAGGAAATGGAGGCGAAGAACAACAAGAACGCCTTGTTGTTATTATTAGTGCTTTTCTCCTTTACCTTTTTTGGTACGAGCGTGTCTTTTGATTACGGCGACGCGCTGAGGAAGAGCCTCTTGTACTTCGAGGCCCAACGGTCCGGACGGCTGCCGTACAACCAGCGGGTCACCTGGCGCGACCACTCCGGACTCACCGACGGCTTAGAACAAGGAGTCCGTTCTCTGTCATTACATGATAAATGTAATGTTAATTCTTAATAACATTTGGCCAATTAATAATAACAATCGTTCTCTGTTTTTGTCTCAGGTGGACTTGGTAGGAGGCTACTATGACGCCGGTGACCATGTGAAGTTCGGGTTGCCGATGGCGTTCACGGTGACAATGCTCTCATGGGGTGTCATCGAATTCCGGGAGGAGATCGTCGGCGCCGGAGAACTTGACCACGCCTTGGAGGCTATTAAATGGGGCACTGATTATTTCATCAAAGCGCATACTAGCCCAAACGTTTTATGGGCGGAGGTGCGTGTCATTAAAACACCTTTTGAACAAGTGATGTTATATATTTCATGAGATTCTCGTCTTTTAATCAAAGAATTTAAATTTTGTTCGTTCCAAACTTACATTAGTCTAATGTCGGAAAATTAGAGTTATACTGTTTTTTTTTTTGGAAAAAGTATTTATAAACAAAGCCATAATTAGATTTACTTAAACTGCAATTCGGACGTTATCAACTTTTGTACCCGACAATGTCGTTTTTGACTTTCTTCCGATTTATGTGATGGATCGATCTATCAGGTGGGGGACGGGGATACGGACCACTATTGTTGGCAGCGGCCGGAGGACATGACAACGTCCCGACAAGCGTACCGTATCGACGAGACCAACCCGGGGTCGGATCTCGCCGGAGAAACAGCAGCCGCAATGGCCGCGGCCTCCATTGTGTTCAGAAGAACAAACCCACATTACTCCCATCTACTCTTGCACCACGCCCAGCAAGTAAGTAAACTATAAATTTTCGACTCAAGAGAAGTCGTCGTCTTTAATTAATTTTTGCTCGTAATATGATGGCAGATATATTAATGACTAGTTATGGTGTGTGGTGTAGTTGTTTGAGTTTGGGGACAAGTACAGGGGGAAGTACGACGCGAGCGTAGGGGTGGCTAAGAGCTATTACACGTCGGTGAGCGGGTATATGGACGAGCTGTTGTGGGGAGCCACGTGGCTGTACAAGGCCACCGACAACGAGGAGTATTTGGAGTACGTTGTTAAGAATGCTGTGTCTTTTGGTGGGATTGGTTGGGCCATAACCGAGTTTAGTTGGGACGTTAAGTACGCTGGCGTTCAGATCCTCGCTTCTCAGGTAAATTATTAATAGCATATGACCCCTCTCTCTCTCTCCCTGTCTCTGGGTGTTATAATTTGATTAATTTCTGTGTCGTTGGTCAACAACACCACTAAAATCCGGTCAACAAAACACCAACTTTAGTCGTTCCAGCTCGGGTATGTATCTAGTTCTTTTTACAACTTGTTTAAAATCCTAGCGCGATAAATTCAATGGAAAAAAATGTGAAATGGAAGAAACTCCGGTGGTTATGTCTCTAGTTTCATCCATAAATATGACTAATAAGTTTTTTAAACCAATTGATATTTCAACGCTTACTAGACTAACTAATTTTGATTCAAGTATGATATAATTTTAAATAGTTAAAAAAATTGTAATAAGTAGTGATAAAAATTCGAACTCTAAAAATTGAACTCAAATAATTTGATTAAGTTGAAAGAATTTTATCCCTAAATGTTTATTGGTAAATCACCAAATAAGTGAGCATATATATATATATATATATATATATATATATATATATATTAGATTATTTTTTCACGACCAAGATTGTTTTCAAGTATAAATTGTTTAGAATGAATTAGAACTACGTGCCCCCTAAAAAAATTAGAACTATGTGGAACAAATTGAAAATTATTTAACTTCTCTCTCTGATTAGTACTACCTCATCTTACCAATAAAAATGAAATAATGTAAAAATTTCATAGTTGTTTTGAATTTGTAAAACTACATAGGAATTGTGGTCCTAAATAAGTGAGGTAATTTGTAGGAAAAGATAGTGAATAAAAAAAAGGCGAACTTAGATGGGGTAATGGTTGTGGAGACTTGGGTTCACGAATCTTTATGGGGATTTGCCTTTTGTTAAAATTTCTAACGTGTAATAATAATAGCTACGATAACATCAAATCGCGCATATCCTTTTAGCAAAGTGGAAGACGAGAAAGCTTAAATAAAGGCACCCATATTTGATGCCATGGTTCCATTCTAATATATGAGTTTTACATAGATTACTCTAAGTCAAAGGGTCTAAGACACTTTGGATATATGACCAGGTAGACTCTTAGAATTTGGATATAATTGTCATCCATATTCTAAAAATAATCTAATATTATATAAAAAAAATTGGCCAGAGAATGAACTAGACTTCTCTGTTTTTGGTCTGATTAATTCAATTTGTTATAACTGCGGTTGAATAATTTTTTAAAAATAATTTATTTGAATTTAAGTGTCAAATATTTTCATAGCACCTAATTTTATTACAAATTTTATAGTTTACATATATCGTTTCCTTAAAATTAATTTTGTGAGTTAAATATGAATTGTGCAAAATTTTAGATTTCATAAACGAGACTCGATTCAGTTATGCCTTGTCCTGTAAAAAAATCATTTAAACAAAAATATCAAACCATTCAAATATACATAAATAAACTATTCAAATACTAAACAAATCATTCAAACATATATAAGTAAGTTATTGTATAAAATTATTCATATATATATATAAACAAATTATTTCAACACCTACACTGTTAAAATACGAATCTATTATAACATAAATAAGTAAATCATCACGTGAAAATTTTCAAACATATATAAGTGAATCATCTATTATAACTAAATAAAACTATTTGAACGTGAACTATTTCAATGTCTATGATAGTTCTCTACATAATACATCTACATGATCGAATCCTGTCCAAACGACACTAACGTACACTACTACCCCGTTATTCATATCATTCACGTAGTTAGAGTGTTGATTTGATTGGGCTGTCTGAATTCATGGGTGGGCCATGCTATAGTCTGTGGATCTCAATTAATTTATAAGTGAATGGACAGAACTCCATCATTAATAGGTTTAGTCTGTTGGACGAGAAACAAGCGCACAAGCCTTGCTTTACTACCTTCCAGACCCACCCACCCAACAATTATTGGGCCAATTAATTTGTATCGGTGGGCTTAATTAAAGTACGGCTCCATCTAAACAACCCATTAAGAGAATAATCCTTTGCTAATTGATGATTGGATTACTTAGTTGATTCTTGGGTTTTTGCTTAGCCTGGTCTTGATGTTAGATTGATGGATCAGTACCTGGGGAGGAACGTAGATCACATAAAATGATGAAGGGTAACATCAGAAAAGACCGTACTTTTTTAAACATTTGCAATTTTTTATTCATAATAGAACTTTCGATCCAATAATATTTTCTCGATTCACAAAATTTGAATCCAAGACTTGTTCAAGAGCAATTAAATCTTATTACTTGATCAAACTAGAAATTGCCGCATCGTGTATAGTTATATACTGTATGTTAATTTCCTGAAGTTTACTTGGTAATATATGTTTATGACATCGTGGTAGGGCTCTGGCAAATTCCGTTTCCGCTTCTTCTTTAATATTCCCAGCCAACAAGTTCAATAAGATCCCATTCCTAATTTAGCCCATTGCCCAATTTGTCGGTAGTTACTGTACCATTTTCGGGTGATTTTTACTGTACCATTTTCGAGTGATTTTTTAAACAAAATTTAACATGGTAGTACAAACATTAAGACCACCCGCACCCGCACCTCTCATCCAATTCAGCCCTGTAATATTTAATTAATTTCATATTCATCCACCTCAACCCATCCCCTACTTTCAATTTTTAGTTTTTTACCCACATCCCCATCCCACATCCAATCAATCTCCAACCAATAAATAATTAATATATCTATCTTACATATCATCAACCCAATTAACTTTAATTTTTTAATTCATACTTTTTAATTCAATTTTGTACTTCGCATTAAATTATTAATTTTGAATAATTAATAATTAATAATTTTCGTCAAAAACATAAAAATAGCAATAATTAAAATTACATAGAAATTGTGAAATGATACATTACAAATACAAATAGTGCTAATTAAAAATTAACTAGGATTTCTAAAATTCTAATTTATCCTAATTAACAATTAAATTAGATTAAAAAATTAAAAAAAAAATTAAATGGATTAAACAAATAAAAATAAAAAATAAACAAAATCAATAAACAAAAAAATAAAAATAAAAAAATCATATTAAATATAAAAACAAAAAAAAACAAAAAAAAGAATAAAAGGGAATAAACAATTGCAACGGGGCCCACCATCCTCGCTACAATGCTCTATCGTTTGAGCAGCTTCGGTTGGATCCTCCTTTTCAATTTTAAATTATTTTTTTGCCAAAAATTCGATGGGGCTCGCCATCCCCACCCAGCCCGGGGATGGCGATGCACGTCGTCTAAGCTTCCTCTCGTATTCTCTTCCATTGGGCGACAAACATATTGTTCTCCGCGTAATATATTAAATTTAGACACTATTCTTTCAAAATGGGTAAAAATATTTTCACATAAAATATTTTCTTTAATGAAAACACCACTAAATATGGTTGAGAATAATTTCTTTTAGAAAATGAGACAAGACAGTGTTCAGTACCTATTTTCATAAGTAATGTGTTGATCTTGTCACTTAAGAGTTACTTGGTCATAAATAGAAAAAAGTAAATATAACACCATTTATAAGATTTAAGTTTAAAGAATATGATCTTATCTAACTTGAATCTGACGGCCAGCATTTGTTTTACCCAATTGCAGTTGCTCCAGCGAGAAAAACACAAGAAACACAGCCTTGTACTAGAACAATACCGAACCAAGGCAGAGCACTACTTGTGCTCGTGCCTCAACAAGAACACCAACGGCACCAATGTCGGCCGAACCCCGGCCGGCCTCCTCTACGTCAGACAATGGAACAACATGCAATACGTCTCCACCTCCGTCTTCCTCCTCGCAACCTACTCGCGTTTCCTCCGCGACACGGCCCAGAACCTACATTGCCCCGAAGGGTCCCTAACCCGTCAAGAGATTTTTGAATTCGCAAAGTCCCAGGTCGATTACATCCTCGGATCCAATCCGATGAACACGAGTTACTTGGTCGGGTTCGGTCCGAATTACCCCACGAGGGTCCACCACAGAGGGGCGTCGGTCGTTTCCTACAGGGACAACAAGGGGTTCATCGGGTGCACCCAGGGGTATGATAACTGGTACAGCCGGGAGGGACCAAACCCAAATGTTCTGGTCGGAGCAGTGGTCGGTGGGCCCGATTGGGAGGATAAGTTCATGGACCGGAGAGGGAATTACGTGCAGACCGAGGCATGTACTTATAATACGGCGCCGTTGGTGGGTGTTTTTGCTGGGTTGATGCACCTCGACGAGAAGGAGGGTGATGGAGTTCGTGTTGCTTCTTATTAGGCCCAATATTTTCTTGCCGGAAAGTATTAGCTTTCCCAATCAATTGTATACATTTTTGTTCAAAACCAAATTGTTATATGATCTATGTCAAAAAAATTATCAATATCAAAAAATTTAACAATTTATATTTGCAAAGTTTGAATTGTCACGTATGGTTACACTATATTTTATTAGTCAATCTAATTACTTACAAATAGGCTTATAGACATGCGAGTATGTAACGTAATGTTTGTCATCTTTCTGCAACACTTAACAGAATTAGCGGAGAAAGATGTACCAACAATAATTAACATTAGATGAGAAACCTCTTAGGAGTTGATTTGAAGTTCCTTTAGTATGCTTCTAATTTGTGACAACAATAAACTTTCCAACAATCTTTCACAATGCAACTATCTTTTTAAAGTAATTTTTTATACATAAGTTTACAACGTCGTGTGCTATTGAACTGTAAGTCGTTTGACAAATATAATGACACGTTCTATCATTTTTCTAGAATTTATTGTTATATTCATCCATCAAGGTTATATCGATTTCTTTCTTTGATTCAAGTGATTTTTTGTTTTGATCATTTCATATCTGGCTCATTTGAACGACTAATTTAAATTCGAATAGGGTAATATTTATGAAAAATGTAAAATACACCGGTTGTATTCTCAGAAATTCGAGTCAACGTTCACATTAAGCTACAATAATTTCATTGCTAGTTGATTCACAATAGTTAAGCTACAATAATTTTATTGCTAGTTGATTCACAGTAGTTACTCGTCGTATAGTTGAACCATTTAATTATCAACCTAACTAGACGGTTTAGAACTTTGGTTGACCTGACTTTTACTGGTTCAATTAAAAAAATAAAAAGAAAGTCAGAAAAGAGGTGAATTTTGTGAATTGAAGTCCAATCAAAACTAATTAGAGCAAATCAAAGTCCAATTAGAACAATCAAGTCAAGAATAATTGTAATTATTATCTGCTATAATCGAGAGATTCAATATTTTTCAATTGCGGAGATTTTTGATTAATTAATACTCGATTACAATTCAGTTACACTCAATAACGTCAATTACCATATCTCAGTAAAGAATCATAACCTAATCTCTCTGACTAACTTTTAATTGTGTTATTTATACAATTGGAGCTCTTTAACATCAAATCACAAATTGACTCTTTTTTTTATTAATTATTGTAATTGATCTTATAACTACTTAATTAAGTATATAATATATTCCTTGTAATACATCAATTAGCAATTAGATTATTTGCATTATTCACTTCATGGTATCAAAGCTTGAATTTTGGTTTTGAGATCAAGTTCCATTTGTATTTCTTTGAAATCTCCTTGCCTCTTATTCAATAACAATGTCTCAAAAGTTTTAAACAAAACTTCCACTTACGAGATAGTTGAGGTTGCATCACTTACTACCAACCACAGCCTCTTGAAGTAGATTGCTAAAATTGATGGCAACACAAATTACAAAATCATCATCATATTTTTCAATGGCAGAATAACATGTCTTGGTCCAAGGCTGTGTTCTTTACCCTGTGTGGACAAGCCAAGTTAGCTTCATCAACGGATATTTGCTCCCCCTAGTTGTAAGTGAATCACACTGAATGGCGTATATATAATTATGAGATAATATTTTGACTTTTGAACTCAATTGAACTAAAATTTTATGATTTGTTCAATTATGCTAAAAGTTTAAAAGATTTGTGAGATGTTATTGAGTCCATTCACTCTCAACAAGATCTATCGAATATTTGAATTGAAGAAAGGTATTGCTGACATAAAGAAGAGAGATAGACCTTTTATTGAGTTTTTCAGCAGGTTAAAATCCATGTGAAAAAATTGATCACCTTAAGATCTCTCACCATTAATTAATCTCCTTGTTGCTAACAAGAGGAAAGAGAAGGATACAATCTTCAAGGTGATGATGAAATTAGGATCTAATTTTGATATATTTTGGGATTAGAATCTGATTGTAGCTCAGCTCCTCTCAATTAACACCATTTATGCTCGAATTCAAAAGGAGGATATATAAAAGTAGGTGGACACTTCCTATAAATAGGTAAAATTTCTACTCAAGCTAATGCATTCACTAATTTTTAGGAGTCCTTAGACTTACCAACCAAGAGATTTATGAACTCAAGGCATGGAAATATATATTTAATTCACACAAAGGTACAACGTTTCTAAACTAAATTATCTATGTTACCATTATGGCAAGACTAGATATCCTATGGACATGTGTAGGATCCTTCATCCTCATCTCAAGGTTAAAAGAGAAAAGACCAAATCTAACAAACTCAATGCCTTCCATACCTCTATTAATGGTTCTCCTGTTGTTGGATCTACCTCAAATTCTTCTCACTCTATTGAAGACCTGGCCTAAAGAGATTTTCTTTACATGAAGGGTAATCTTAAACTTGGTCTATCTCACAAATCTGTACGAGGAGAAGATAAAAGGGTAAAGAGTCACTATTTTATATTGCTATTTATTGTTCTTTTATGAGTTTAGGAAATCATGACAAGACTTGGATAATTGATTCTAAAGCTAATAAACATATGATCAATAATAAAAGTTTTATTTATAAGTTTTATGAATTGAATGATCACTATATCCTTATTGCTAATGATTCTACAATTCTATTAAGAAAAAAGGGATACTAGAGTCCTAAGTTCCAAAAAGAGCTTAGATTTGTTATTTATTCCTAATTGATCTTATAATCTACTTATTTAAAAGTATATTATAAAACAAAAGGCTATCTTTATTACAAATTCTATAGAATTTTTAGACTGCAGCACACAGAATAAGATTGGTAAAAGGACTTTGAGCAATGGTCTCTACATCCTGAAATACAAACCTCAAGCATTTATTACTAATGATTCTAAGTTTACTCAATTTTGCATGACAAACTAGGACATCCTAAAAATCATGTTCTTGCCAAGTTATTTCATGCTTTTAATAGCTTGATCATTGTAAAAGTTATGTTCAAGCTAAATAATGCATGCTTCCTTTTAAGAATTCTAATTCTACATACAATTTTTAATTTATTCATTCTGATGTCTAGACATCTCCTCTTCTTTTCTATGATGGCTACAATTATTTTGTTTTATTTATTGATCATTATAATATACTCTCTTAAATTTACTTTTAATATAAAAAAGTAAAGTATTTGCTAACTTTAAGGAACTATATTCCATAATTTGCACTTAATTTGATGCTCATATTATGGTACTTTGTACTGACAATGGATCAAAATGCAAAGACTTCAAAGACTTCTTGCTAAACTTAGGAATCGTAGACTAGAGATATTATGCACTTATATTCTTTAGTAGAATAGAGTAGTAGAAAAAAATGTTATATCCTTGAAGTAGCAAGAGCCATTATGTTTAAGATGAAATTCTTACTATCTACCACCTCATCAATAAATTGCCTAGTTTAGTGGTGAATCATAGGTCACTGTTGAAGTTTTTCTTCAAAAAATACTATATTTGTCTTACTTACAAGTGTTTAGATGTTATGTGTACATTTAGATTTCTATAAAAAAAAATGAGATAAGCTGGATAAGAGATCAATTCAGTGCATATTGCTAGGATGTTCAACCACCCAAAAAGAATATAAATACTATTTTCCAGAGCTCAAGTCCAAAATTGTCTCTCATAGTGTTAAATTTCTTGAACATACACTTTATTATGTCAAAGACAATTCTGATTCTTTCATTTAGTAGGAGAATTCACTTACTTTACCTATTTCTCCAAAATATCGTTTACCTAATAAGTTTGATCATAGTCCTGTGTTGTAGGTGACTAATTCAGGAAAAGAATAATCAATTAAAGATGAATTAAAAAATTCTGTAGATTGTGAAAATTCTACAAAAACTACTACTATATAACCAAGAATTGTAGCTGGTACTAGGACTGCAACAACTAACAATGTAGATATGACATGATCAGTTATGATTCTCAACACAATTAACTTTAAGAATTTTGTTGATGCCTCTCAATTTGAAGTCTCTGATAAAAAAATAGGTTTAAATTGAACAAATTAACCCTGATCAGACTCTCGAAAGATCAGGTAGAATAAAAATTCTCAGTTATAAATTGAAAGATTTTTAAAAAATTTAACAATACTATCTTATTAAATCTCATATTACTTATAATAATTTATGTTCCTATCTTATTGAATCTCATATTACTTATAATAACTTATGTATCAACGACACAATTTTTTTTAGTAACATTGCTAATAACATTAAACCAAATTTTTTTCTCAAGCTATTAAAGACGATTCTTGAAAAATTGTTTTTTTTTGAAAACTTTGAAGTTTTAAAGATGATTAAAACTTGAACTATTTATAAACTCTATCAATAAGAAAGCAATTAATTGTAAATAAATTTTTAAAATTATACATAATAGTGATGGCTCAATTGAGAGACAGATATAAAGCAAGGCTTATGCAAAAAAATTTACTCAAACCCAAGGATTGACTATAGTGAAAAAATTCCCCTTTTTCAAATTATTCTATCTGTTGAAATTAACCTAGGATGGCTAGTTGAGTACATGAATATGAAAAATACATTTTCATAAGAGAATTTTAATGACTAAATTTATCTTTCTCTTCCACCTTGGCAACTTCAAGAAGGAATTAGTAAGGTTTGAAAACTACAAAAAATTATTTACGAGTTCACATAATCATAAGGACCTGGTATAATAAGTTTAGTGGTGAATTGGTGACTTTTGGTTGTTAAAAAGTTCTATGCAGATTCATCTCTCTTCAAGCATGACTCTCCTTAAGGTAATCTAGTTTTATTAGTGTATATTGATGATATCTTGATTACTGGGAACAATATTCTATGATTTATAAGTTGAGATTAATCTACACTTAACATTTGACACTACGAATCTTGGCAAGATAAAGTATTTCCTTGGAGTTAAACTTGCATACTCCTCGAAAGAAGTCTTCATTAATCAACACAAATATGTTTAGATCTCTTTAGGGAGGTTAAGAAAATGAGATCTAAACCTTATTGAATCATACTTTGAGCCCAATATCAAAGTATCTTAATGCCAATATATTTCAAAGACTCGTTGGAAAGTTGATTTATCTCATGAGTGCACAGCCTGACATTAGTTATGCTATTAGCTTATTGAGTGTAGTTATGCATAATCCTCATATCCTAAATATTGATATCATAGAGAAAGTACTTAAGTATCTTAAATATTGTCCAAGTCAAGGAATTCACACGAAAAAATTTGGCCACCTGAAAACATCCCAGCTTATGGCAATTCTACTTATGCTAGTTGCCAAAATGGTTGCATATCCATCTCAGTTAATTGTATCTTTGTGGACAATAATCGAGATGTTCAGAGACCAAAATAAAATATGTTATTTAGGTTAAGTGTTGAGGTCGAGTAGTCATTTATGATTGTCACACTAACTGAAATTGTCTGGATTAAAAATAGGGAAAATTATGCTCAAGCACCTCGGGTTTGAGTAAATTCGTGTTTTAGCCCCTGTATTTTTTTTTATTATCATTCAACCCTTCATGTTTGTGAAAAGTGTATATTTTAGCCCCTCTCGCCGGAATCCGACAATTTCTCCGACGAAACACAACCTGACATTACCAAAATACCCTTGCTTTTAAAAAAATTTAAACTCTTTTTTAACAAAAAGAATCAGCCTTCTTCTCAAACTGTGGCTGTCCTCTTCATCCCTGTGAAAGATCTCTTCTTCAATCCTTTTTGTGTGAACAGTAGATCTCAGGTCTACCCACTCAATCCTCTTCTTTTCAATTCTCTTTTTGTTCACTTTCTCTTTTGTTTGCCTTTGCTCTTTTCCTACAAGGCCAGACCTTGTCTATTTGGCCTACTTCTTCTGGAAGGTGAAACCTTCAATTTGGATAGTACCCACCACCGCAAACAAAAACCCCTTTAGGGATGGCATTGGACAAAATACAAACATAATTTATATGAATCAGAATCACCAGATAAATGCTCACCCAAATTTTACATTTAAACACAATTTACCAGTAGCATATTTCGAGACACGAACCTGCAAAGCAACTATAAACAAGACTGGAAAGCACGAATATGACTTTGTAGTACTACAAATAAAACCATGGGTGGTCTGTAATTGGTTTGGGTGGGTCTGGACAGTGGCATGAATTGTTTTTAAAAGTCCTGTCTGTAACTGCTCTGAGTTGAGACTTCATGTGGGATGCCTGAAATTAGTTGCTAATTCTCATCCTTTAGGCCTTTTCCCCCTTCAACCGCCGCTTTCTCGTCTCCTTCATCGAGGGCGGCTTCGCCGAGATCACCGTCGTTAGGGATTCTGACGTCGCCAGGAACACATCCCTCGGGATCTCCGTTGATGCTCCCAAGAATTGTGTCCTCGTGGTCAAAGCTTACTGTAGCCGACGCCAAAAGTGGTCCTACTATCTGCCATCAACGTCTCCATGGGTTTAAGAACTCGGGTCCTAGGTCCAACCTGGTTTGTCCGACACCGAGTTCGCCCATCCTGAGTTCTCCCATATTCGGCTTCCCTCAGCACCTCTTCGCTACCGTGTCCTTCCAAATTACTAGGAACTCCCTTTGGTCTGATTCTCTCGCCGGCGTCGGGGCTTTATGGAAGCTGGAGTTTGAACCATATTTAATTGAAAGTTTCATTTGAGTTTAATTGAAAGCTGGGTCCTAGCTTACTTGATTTTTTGGAGTTGGAGTTGCACAGAATTGATTTTAATTGACGTTTAAGCTTTGAATTTGTTGTTTGAAGTTGAAAATTTTAATTAAAGTTGAAGCATTTTTTTTCTTTGAATTTTCCACCTTCCACAATGGTTGAAGTGGAGACGATAGTTGAATTTTGGGTAAAAAAGGTTTTCAATTTGTTTTTTATAAAGAAAGGGTATTTTGGTAATCTCATAGAAAAATCACCGGATTTCGGCGATAGGGGCTAAAGTATACATTTTTCACAAACTTGAAGGGTTGAATGATAATAAAAAAATAAGGGGGCTAAAACACGAATTTCCTCAAACTAGAGGGGCCCGAGGGTAATTTTCCCTTAAAAATATGTGCACATACTAATTTCTCTCTCTTGCGCTAATGTGGCTGATTCACTTCTTTTACTAGTTCCTCGAATGCGGATTTCCTTTTGTGCTTGATCCGAAGTGTGCTGTTGATTCGTGTGTGAAGATTTTCTTTCTTGTTGTCTCCTACCACCCTTCGGTGCGTGCCACTAATGTCTTTGGCGTGCTCCAATTGTGTCAAGCAAGACGCGGACCAAAATAGGCTATATTGGCGCGCGCCTATCCTCTATGGCGTGTGCCAGTGTTCTTCAGCAAGAACAATAGCGCGCGCCAATAAAGCTTGCGTGCGCCAAGTTTCAACAGTAGTAGCACTGAGCAAGTCCGGTAATGTCGATCCTCAGGGAAACGAGTTTCTAGGCTTCGTACTTGGTTTCTGAACTTGTTTAGGGGGTAAATTATGACGATTGGTTGACTTATAACAATAACAACTTCTAAAGTAAAGATCAAAGTGTTGAAACAAGTGAAAAGTCTTCAAGAGTTCAAAACAAACAACTTACAATCTGATTTAGCAAATTTAACTAAAAGTGAGTTCAGAACCATTGAAACACATTAAATCAATCAACTCAGGGGGTTTATGAAGTCCGTATATGATCCGAGTGTTCCAAGAGCAACAAACCTACACTTTCGCGCTAGATTTGTCTAAGTTGAACATTAGCTAAACTTAAACCAATTAGATATTCTTTCGACCCCACTAATTGATTCAAACTTAACTAAGAACAAATTATGAGTATCACTCAGTGGATAACTGAGTGCTTAAGTAGATTTCTCTTTAATTAAGCACCTAGTCATCTAGTTAACTTTTAAGCTAATTCCCTCTCCTTTCGGTCTCAAGTTTTAGCTAAGTTCATAGTTATGGTTTTCTACTTAGATTTTATCACAGCCAACTAGTCTAAACCATTGTCAATGGCAAGAACTAGTGTGATCATAATCTTAGCAAATCCATAATTAAGCCTTGAGTCCATTAACTAGAACATATTAACATGCAATTTTAACCCCTTGAATTAATTGATTACATGTTAGTTTCTAGGTCCTAAACTCACAAAATCAACTACTCACACATGCTTATAAGTAAACAACATATGAACATAAACATACTTATCATTATCAACAAAGGTAAAGAGAAGAATGCTTATCAAAGATGATGAAACTTCCTTTCTTTACAATCATCCAAAGCTGAGAGGAGAATTCCAGAATTCGTGCTCCAAGTCTCTGGTCTCTGCTCTCTCTCAACCCCAAAAAGTCAACATTGCTCTCTTAAGCTAAAAACAAGAAAATGAACATAAAACTAATCTAAAGCTAATCACTACCCCTAATGCTCCACAAATGTCTGCCATTTCCTTCCCAAGTGCGTCCATTTGAGTGCCTAGGCTCCACCAATCATTTGTCCTTCAGTTGAGCAAGTGGAATGACCAACTCTCTATCACTGTCTGTCATTGGCGCGCGCCATTCGTGCCTCTGGCGCACGCCATATCTTCAATCACCCGGTCGTTCGCATCTTTGTCATTCGAGTCTGGTCATTCGAGTCTTCGAGCATCAATTGCGTGCGCCAGAGATTGTTGGCGTGCGCCAGGTC
This sequence comes from Hypericum perforatum, assembly GCA_012979155.1. Lineage (NCBI taxonomy): Eukaryota > Viridiplantae > Streptophyta > Magnoliopsida > Malpighiales > Hypericaceae > Hypericum > Hypericum perforatum. Next base: position 30,548 of record SOPF01020102.1, read on the forward strand.
CATCAGACTTGCACTTCTTGCTTCTACGACCTTGATTTCGCCCGTGCCTTCGCTCCGTCGATCATGCTTCCTCCTCAAGTCCAAGAATAAGCTCCTAAAATCACAAAAAACACAATGAGAAAGCATAAACACACTCAAAATCACAAAGAATGAAAACTAAAGCAAGATGACAAGAAAACGACTAAAACATCCTAAAAAGTCTAAAAAGATCCTAAGAAATAAACACAACGAATGAGTGTTTTAGGCACTCATCACACTCCCACACTTGAATCTTTGCTTGTCCTCAAGCAAAAACTCAAATATGGACAAAAACATAAACAAAAATCTCATAAAAACAAAGAACACAAAATAAGGTGAAAATATGGCATGACAAGATCAAAACTTAACTTCCCTCAAAATCATCAACTTAAATCAAAATCTCATCAAAAACCTAGTTAGTTCATTAATTCAAAGCACAAAACACTACGAACTAGTAGGCATCTCAACACTCTATTGTTTAAGAAAGTGTTGACTCTATGTAAAAGACACTAGAAGGTTAAACTTTCACGGATAGTAAAGTGTATCACTCATATAATGTGTATGGTCAACTTCCTATCACTCGCATACAGGTCAATATCTGAAAGCATCCTACGTCCTACTCAGCGCTACCTAAAAGTCGTAATGATTGTAAATGATTGGAGAGCTTTTTATCGGGTTGTAATAGGGCTGAAGGTCAGGGTGAGGTAAAATATATGGGAAGTAGCTAAACTACCCAATCCGAGGACTCAATACATGAACTAAGCAGTCACTCGTCTAATCTAAAACATCCTCACCAAGTATAATAAACGTACACTCCCCAATCTCCCAATATACAAAGACCTAGAAGCCCAAGTTTTGCCTAAACTTATGCTTATTTGACTTCACACATTTTTTTCTTCTTTTTCTTTCTTTTTCACTTTTTTTTTGTCTTTTCTTTTTCTTTCTTTTTCACTTTTTTTCTTTTTTTTTCTTTCTTCATGCTATAACTCATGCACGTGTCTAAGCAAAACTCGGCTTCTCAACATGGTCATAAACTATAAAATAAAATCCCAACATATACCCCAAGTCAGTTTCAGCGAATCAGATGATCAAAGGTATGGAAGATGGTGGATAATAGGCTCAAATTTGGCTTCCTCATCTAAGAACAATAGTAAGGGATTTTGGCTCTAAGGCTCTAGGCTCAAATATCAAAGAATGCCCCGTTATCTCACAACTCCCACACAACCAAGACCACAATAAGTACTAGTAGGATGCCTCGATTAACTAACACTAGTATGCACCTCATGAAAAATAGAGACTGGTGTCTCTTTCATCAGCTCAAATCCTCACAAGGTACACTCAAAAACCCTCTAGTCTAGTCTACATAGTGAAACTACCTTCCTAAACAACAGAGTGTGAGGTATCTACCAATTCCTAGGCTTTGTGCTCAAATTAAATCCCTAACTAAGGATTTGATAAAATTCTAATTTAAGTTGATAAATTTTTGAGGGGGGTCAAATAATGATAAAATCATGCAATGTCTAAACCTACACAACAAACACAACAAAAACAAAACCTAGACAATCTAAACAATCTAAACAACCTAATAAAGGAAAATTCCTAGAAGGAACCCTCCCCCACACTTGAATGACACATTGTCCTCAAGGTGTCTAATACACGCAATCAAAAACACAAATATCACACAATGAAATCTAAAACACAAAAGAGCAAAGAAAGTAAAATAAATAAAATAAAAATACTAAGGAAGTAAGAGCTCCCTGTCAATCCTGATAAGGTGGTGGAGGTGGTGGTACGTTGACGCTCATGTTGGCGCCATAAACATCCATCCAATGATGCATGTACTCCATGTGAGCCCTCTGCTTGGCTCGGAAGGCTTTCTGCTCCTCTCTTTCTGCCCTCTGCTCCTCTCTTGCGGCCCTCTGCTCGGCCCTCTCTCTATCATACTCCTCGTGAAATCGTGACCAATTTGTTTGGTTGGTCACTGCAGAATCCTGGACTTGTACCAACAAGGAAGTAAACTGGTCACGAAGGTAATGGAGCTCACCATAGATGTCGTACGCCGCGTGGCTCGGATCAGCCTGACTGGGGCCTGGCTGACTGGAGTCGTGCTGGCTCTGCTCCTCCTCTGAATCCGCGTCTCCCGCGTCATCATCTACTTGAGCTGGAGGTGGAATAGGCTGTCTGAGTCGCTCCTGCACAGCTGGTCTATCCTGCCATTCCTTGAACCGGTACACAGTCTCTCCGTTTGCCCTCGTCTTCGTGATGAGCTTGTTGTTGTTGAGTTTTTGGATATTGAGCGGCAATGGATCAACTGAAGTACCCTCAAACTCTGAAAACTCAGCAGGGAACTGGTGACGAGCAATACGTGCAATAATATGAGCCAGATAAAGATATGTAGGTCTACCAGTAATCATCCGCCTAAACACGTCTATGACCATCAACCAAATGCTAAATGGCTGATCGTGACTCAAATAGTAGAGAGCATATAACTGTGGACGAAAAACCTTCGACTCATCCCATTGCCCGCTAAATGCAAGACTCATGAACCTATGTGCAAGAACAAGGCAGGGGTCCCTAATCAGCGAACTAGGCGCCTTCCCCGCCTCATAATGCTCAAACCCTGTATGCTCGTGCCATGCCTGATGAGCAAGGCTAGGAGGTGAGAAGTTCAACGATGTACCTCCAGTGGGCAAATGAAAAATCTTGTTGAACTCTTCCTCGTCTAACGTAAACTCCCTATTGAACAGCCTAGCACTAAGCGTTCCATTATTTCCAGCAATCGTCAAAGTGCTAAAGAACTCACAGCTAAGTTCTTCCTTTTCTAGTAATGTCCTCTCCGTAAAGTATCTCCAATCAAATCTACGTAACATACTCCTCAAATCTCCCTCTAGACCTAATCGCTCCATATCCTCCCAATTAATCTTAAAATAGCTAACAATTAGAATCTTAGAGAAATGGGTGTACCTCCTCCCTTCCTTATCGTTGAAGATCGCGAAAGGAGCGTCATAGCGATCGACGATGTCTGGAAGGGGTGGGTTCTCCGTTGGTGGCGAGGAATTCCTTGCCCTCTTGCCTGCTCTTTGCGTGCGTGAACTTTCCGTCATTGAAAATGGTTGCAAAGTGTTGGGTTTTGATGGTGGAAGGTTATTGAGTAGTGGGCTTGTGAGGATTGAGTGTTTTTGTTGTGAATGGATTTTGAGTTTTGGGAGAATTGTGAGTTTTGAGGTTTTGGCCGAGAGGTTTTAAACCTCTCTGCCACGATATGGCGCGCGCCACTAGTGCCTCTGGCGTGCGCTAATATAGCCCGAGTTGTTGACAATTTCTCGCGGATGGTCCTGGCGCGCACCACTATTTTCTGGTGCGTGCCAGTACAGTCTTTGGCTTGAACAAGTACATAGGGAAATCACCATTTCGATTGGTCGTATACACATACTTCACACAACCAAGTAAACAAACACACGAGAACATAGATTTTTATTCAACAATACTGAAAGTGGCAACGACAATCTATGGAACAAAATTTAAAGCGAAATATATAAAGAAAACCCAAAAAAGTACAATTAAACCGAAAAGAAAAAGGATTTCCCTATCACTTTCTTCGCAAAAGGTGCGGCCCTCTCAGAATGCGGGGTGCGCCAAAATGTGGGGTGGAGAAAGTGTATTTGGCAAAATGTGGCTGGTGCTTGGAGGCTATGGCAAAATGCGGCCCTCTCAGAATTTATAGGTTCGGAATCTGCCCTACCTGGCGTGCGCCAAGTGGTATGGCGTACGCCAGCTGATATGGCGTGCGCCATTGTTCTTCGTGAATGAACAGTTCCTAGGATGCCGTCTATATACGGTGTACTATACCTATACTAAATACATACAAACTACAAACTTATAAAGTACAAAATAAAATTTAATCTAAACTAATTTTTTTTGTTTTTCTTATTTTTTTTTAATTTTTTTGGCTTTTATGTACGCTGCGTTCCTGGAAAGCTTGAAAACCAGATGCCCCATTCTGATGGGTTATACTTAGACAGATTGTCAATTATCGTGACTTTTTTGGCATGGAGCCTAACAAGGTCACGATGTATGAGCACAGTCGCTCGATTGGCGTATAGTACTCTCTCTGATGCAATCACCGTCAAAGGTGCAACTTCGATATCCATTGCTCACACAACTCCTCAATCGCGTACCAAAATGAACTCCCTGGTCTCGCAACCCTTTCAGCACGAAGCTTAACGGGGTCTTGACGCAACAAGATAGTTCTCTCGGTTTGCGAAATTGTAGTATGTTTGCTACAGATACCATCGTGCTCCAACTTCCCACACTTGTGATAGAAACCAAATCTCGCCATCCTACGTCTGTAAGCACACTTTGATGTTCCTTTTGAATGTCTATCTAAATTCACTACACATCTCTCTAGTCTCAATGTTTCTTTTGCTTGTTTTAGAATGACGAGACAAATGTCAATTGGAATTTTCTTTGAGATTAGTAATCTAAGCAATAATATATACTTCACACAAAACATCCTGTTCTTTATCCTCTATCAGGTAAAAGAGAAACACTTTTCTTACTGATCCATCGCTTGTTGTTGTTTTAATAGACACACCTCACAATCTGAGTACCATGATGTACTAGTTCCTTTCCTCGCGAATCTCTTGGCGTTACGCCTAGTAGATCCACCATTTAATTCCACGGTTCTCACTTTTGGTAAAGGGTGACTAGCATGTCGTAAGTCACGATACTCGATTCTCAAAGTTTCTCTTGTTGTTCGGAGAATAACTAGGCAAATTTCTAGTAGAAGTTTATTTTTCACTAGGAAACTTACTAGTAAAATATACTTTGAGCAAAACATTTCTTCCTCTCTTGTAATTCTGCACGTAAAAGAAAATAATATAGTCTAAATTAGCAAAATAATAGAAGTAAATACTAATAAAATTAAAATTAACCTAATAAACCTAAACATGCTAATTTAAAGTCTTCAGCTTGACTACTTTCGTAATTATGCATCATTCAACATATTAACCAATTGCACTTCTGCAATTTGGTTAATATTGTCTCCTCCCAGGTAAATTTTGCATCTTTGGCCATTAACTCTAAAGACTATCCCTTTGCTGTCTTGCAGATCAAGTGCTCCAAACGGACATACCTTAACAATTAGGTATGGACTGCTCCACTTGGATTTGAGCTTTCCTGGGAAAAGTCTCAATCGTGAATTGTAGAGAAGTACATGTTGCCCCTCCTTGAAATCTTTCCTGACGATGTGGGCATCATGTATTTTTTTTGTCCTCTCTTTGTAGAGTCTCAAGCTCTCGAATGCCAAGTCACGCATCTCCTCTAACTCAGAAAGTTGGAGAATTCTGCATTCACCAGCCTTTTTGTAATCGTAGTTAAGGGTCTTAATGGCCTAAAATGCTCGATGCTCAAGTTCTACAGGAAGATGGCAAGCTTTGCCATAAACAAGCCTATATGGCGACATTCTTATTGGAGTTCTGAATGTCGTACGATAAGCCCATAAGGTATCATCGAGCTTGTTCGACCAATCTT
>SOPF01020103.1:0-11561 GCA_012979155.1 Hypericum perforatum
TTTTTTTCTTATGATCTGGCACCTTTGGACATAGAAACCCTTTGGTGCGGTGTGTTATAAACTAAAAATGTAAAAGAAGGATAAAAATGGAAACCACCTCGAGATTATTTAAAAAGATCTTTTAAGTTTTAACTTTGAGTATCAACCGAAAAATTATTGGGGAAAAAAGAAAACTTTATTAATAATAAAAACAATTACAAAGAAAGAAGGGAAAAGTACAGAGGAAGGGGGATGAGGAGAAGAAAAACATCCCCAAGAAAAAAATTGAAAAGAAAGCAACTATTGGGGAAATGTTAAAAATCCTAGATGCACGCTTTAATTATATTAAGAAACAAAACGTTAATAGGTCCTTAAAATTAGATATGATGTACCTAAAGGTCCAACGATAAAATTTTTTGGTTTGATATTGCTTGTTTTGAAATATTTACTAAATTGATGTCGATTAATATCAATTAGTCCAATAATTATTTGCAATTATTTTGTCCCAAATAGATCGAACATACTTGATTAATTTCGAATAATTTTTCGCATCTCATATAATTAATTATTTTAATAATTAGATTAACTAATATTATATTGTAGTAAGTGAAATTAGGTCATGAGTTTGAGCTATTCGAAACTCAATAACATTAATTATATGTTTGAAAATTTTTTCTAAGAAATTATATCTCACTTGACCCAAATAAGAAACTTAGAAGGTGTCGGACTTAGATTAATTTTTTAAATCATAAAGACTTAACTGAAAACAGGTCAAATTAAAAAATACTAAAATAGACTTTTCCCGAATAAAGATTAGACATTACATAATAGAATATGAGGTGTTATGGAAAAATCTATTTGCCTCTTAAATAGACCAACAACAACAAGAAATTCCCAGGGAACAAAAATAATAGGGAAAAGAATCTTTAAGTACCCTGTAGTTTGCAAAAAAATCACTTTAGTACCCTGTGGTAAAGAACCCTTAATTCGAGTCATACCTCACCAATTATCCATCACTTTGGTCCCAAATTACGATACTGCCCCTCCCTAAATCAGAACCTAACCAAACCCAATTCAACCGGACCGGACCTACATTCAATTTAACCCAATGGGGCGTAGAAAATAAAATATGACTCGGATTGAGCTGAAATTTTACAAGAACTATCCTAAACATATACATGAATTACAGAAAATATTTCAAGAATTTTAGAGACCTGGAAGTATTTCTTTTATTTTTCAAAACGCTAAAATTTCGTAAAATCACATAAAATAGAAAATACATCCAATTAAGTTGAAACTTGTCCTAGGGATACATTTTAGTTCCTACATTTATTGGAGGTTCTTAAAGTTTCATGGGACAAGTTTCAACTCAATTGGATGTATTTTCTATTTTATACAATTTTACGAAGTTTTAGCACTTCAAAAAATAAAAGAAATACTTTTGTGCCTCTAAAATTCCTAAAATGTATTTGTTAAATCATATGTATTTTTAGGATTCTTCCCAATGGGACAAGTTTCAACTTAATTGGATGTATTTTCTATTTTATATAATTTTACGAAGTTTCAGTACTTTGAAAAAAAAAATACTTTTGGGCCTCTAAAATTTTTGAAAATTTTTTCGTATGTCCTACTTATTTTTAGGATGGTTCTTGTAAAATTTTAGCTCAATCCGAGTCATATTTTATTTTCTACGCCCCATTGGGTTAAATTGAATATAGGTCCGGTCCGGTTGAATTGGGTTTGGTTAGATTCTGATTCAGGGAGGGGCAATATCGTAATTTTGGGACCAAAGTGATGAAAAATTGGTGAGGTATGACTCGAATTAAGGGTTCTTTACCACAGGGTACTAAAGTGATTTTTTTGCAAACCACAGGGTACTTAAAGATTCTTTTCCCAAAATAATAAGAAGAAATCCTCAGAAAACATTAGGGAGAAAAAAATGGCACGCGCCCTCCTCTCACGCGCCTTCTTCCGCCACCAATCCCCTCCACAGCCCTTCCTCCGCCGCTTCTCCTCCAAGCCGGCCCCCGGATACGTCATCGAGATCGACCTTGCCTCCTCCTCCGCCGCCAACACCTCCCCCTCCGCCGACGACGGGAACGAGAAGGAGAGGGAGACGGCGGCGGTGTTGGCCCAGCTCCAGGACCTGTTCTCCCACTTCACGCTGCTAAGGTCGACGCCCACGTGGCTTCCCTTCCTCCCAGGCTCTTCCTTCTGGGTCCCGCCGGAGCACCGCCCCCGCTCCGTTCCGGAGATGGTCGACGAGTGGTCCAACCGCCTCACCGACGAGGAGTCCCGCTCCCTCACCACCGGCCGCGGGTTCCCTTCCGCTGCGTTTTACCTCTCCGGTACTTGTCCTTTTGGTGTGATTACGAAGAACCCACGTCGTGTTTGATCCCCCTGGGTGGGATGCATTAGTAAAGTTGCGATCTTTGGTGTCCCCTTTTAGTGAATTCGTTAGCTATAATATAGTTTGGCGTTAGCGGGTAGGATGACGACGGATGCTATGTCGTTTTTCAGGGATCGGTGGGTCAATTCGTTAGCTATAAACCGGGATGACTCTGATGGTAGATTGAATTGGTATCTAGTTGGCTGTGAAACTTGGTCATTGCTACTGATGTTTGGTGGATAGGATGGCAACGATTTCTGTCTCGTTTCTCGGGGTTTGGTGGATCAATTCCTACCCATTGCTGAAATGAAAACAACCTTGTTTGGGGGGGAACAAAAACTGAAGTTATCTAAAGCCCGAGGTTTAGGCCAAGCAACCTAAATCTTTTAGATCAAAAAAGAAAAATTGGTCTCTACCTATCCATTGCAATGTCTAGTCTTACCTTGTGCACCCCCTCAAGCACTATGAATATGATGCCATAGAAGCTAAAAGGAGTTACATTTTCAGATAAATTTTGGAGATTGCATCGGTTTGCTCCTATCCTATTCCAGTGACATGCTGCGAGCAATTAAATCAGAGCAATAAGGGATTTGACGCTGAACTTCGTTTGTGGGAATATTGTTTGTTGACCCTGATATGGAAATGAAACACCACAAAGTATGGATTTTTGTGTGCAGAAATTATGTACATCCCTGTATGGCCATGTGTTTCGATGATTGTATCCAATGTGCGAAGATATTGTTCCGTTAGTTTTTTATGGAAAACTATGCATGTCTGCTTTTTAATGTTTGCTTGGACAAGTATGGTGAATTCTATGCAAGCGATCTTCCAATTATTCCTTTGGCATTGAGGCTGTAGTTCTGTGCAAGTGATTTGTGTTTCCTGTGCGTCATCTAATTCATTGAATTACTATTTTTTTCTTGAGTGCAGATGTTTCATCTCGAGATCCAGATCCAAAGGCAAGGTTTGAAGTCACAGTTTTAAGCAGAGAACCTACTGCAGATTTGGCATTTTCAGCCTGGGCAAGAAATGGTTTAGAACTTGCAGAACCAGAGGAGGATGAGGACACTGTGGAGTTAAATGCTTCAGTCATTCAATCAGATAAAAGTTCAATAGAAGGATGACCTTAGATGCTCTTTACCTAGCTGATTTCTTGAGGGTGGCAAGCGGTAACCTTTAACCCTGTATGTATTACGTATTAATCAAGCGTACTATGGCAAGAATTGTTAGCAATCGGAAAACTTTCTCTTGTCTGCGCACATTTCTTTCTTTTGTCTTCACGGTGCATGGCTACAAGTATGGCATAATGACTGTTTCCGACAAAGCTCTTCACCTTTTCAGTAATTATTAGACTATTTAAGCTGCCAACCTTCGCTCTCTCTTTTCTTCAATACAATTAATCTTTCTGGTCGATTGATGTGCATTCAATTTGGTGTTACAGGATAACTCTACTTGCAGAGAGAGTAGATGCTTGGTCCCTGGAGGAGGAGGAGAGCTGCCGCCGATAGCTGTCTCTTTCCTCACTACGCAGCGTCCCGGTTTGAGAGAGATCATTATCTCTTTGTTTCTTCAATCCATCATTTTCCTGTATGAATTTATACCAGCTGGAGGAACATTTGATGTTGGTTTGTACCACTCCTGGCTTTTATATTGTAAATATTCTATGCACTGTTTATTTTATGGAATCAGGTACTTGTGATAGCCACCAAGCAGCATGAGGAGCTTACTTGCTTGTACTTCCGTTTATTGGTTGACCATTTTGACTGGATCACACGGACATCCACGTTTCTGTATTGTGCAAGTATTTTCTCTGAGTTCTGTGTTTTGATTTGCCCCATGGCTTTACTTTCTGGAATTCAAATCTTTGGTCATGCGTATTATGGGTTCTTTTAATCCCTAGTATTTTTTTGGAAGCTAAATTTTTACATCAAGACTTTGTTAGGGTTTGATCCATGGGTTTCCTAGATATTGACAAGACTTTATATCGATTAAGCTACAAGTTTTTTTAATCTATAGTATTAAGAGTTGATTATTGTCGTGTTTTATTTAAAAATGATTTTTTCAGAGATGTTTTTTACATTCAGAATACTTTAGCTCAAGACCTTATTGAGTTAATCCAAATCAAATTGCCACTTGGGTTAATATGTAGTCGTCAACAATCTAATGAGACGCACACAGACCAACCAATTTTTAGTTTTGAGTTAATAAATTGAGTTTTTGATATTTGTTGAAATAACTATAACAACTTTCAAATGTTCTATTTAGCTTAAACCTAGAGTAATCATTGTAGTAAATTTTAGAAAGCGTATAAATGAAAAATATTATCTGTCTATTAATATGTTTTGATGCAATGGTAACCTGATGATCTTCGATAGCTGTAACACGGTCACATAACTTCTTTGTTTTTTGAGACCACTCACAACAAAAACGTAAGGTTTTTTTTTGTTGATGTGGCAAGTTTCTATTGGACAGGAGCCTACTTCTCCCTTTACACAATTTTTTTCGTGTAATATAACCAATACACGAATAAAAAATTCATGATCAGTACACGGATTTTTTATCCCGATTAATAAGATGGCTTTGCAGCATTGGGGACGACTGGATGCTTTTTACCAAATTTCGTCGTATTGGATGACACGATTAAAAAATTCATGTATTGGTCACGAATATTTAATTCCAATACTTGTTACATGAATTACTTATCCGTGTATTAGTCATGATACACGAAAAAAATATTCATGTATCCACGCAGACACTAGATCCGTAAATTTAACACCTAATTCGCAAAAGACGATATATAGTAACACTTTTTAAAAAAAATCAATCTATTGAACAGTTGGTCTCTTTTTTATAATCTACTTTTTCAAAACAATGAGTACCTATACCAATTAAAGTGCCCCTGTAGGGGATAAAATACATGCGTCGGATTGATTCATTGATCACTTGGTTATGGTCGGTTAACTTTTAGCTAAGAGGACCTCTTAATCTATTTGAGGTTGAAATTTAAAACTTTGGTGATCCTTATGAGAATTGGGCATAATTAAGTGACCGCGCGGATATTTCACAACCTCTAATGACTAATGTCCTCCCTTGCCTCTTTTTATTACATCCTGTTTCGCTTCTCTCTCATCTCATCGCACCCAGAATTTAAATCACCCCAAATTCTAGGGTTTCTTCGTCCGGCGAATTAATCTCTCGTCCAAATCTCAAAACCGCAACAAAAACCAGAATGGCGATGAGGAGGTTCTACAGCGAGATAAAGGGTCTGAAGGTGAAGGAGGTCCCTCAGAAGCTGAAGCCGATGTTCACGATGGAGTACCTGAAGAGCTCCGTTTCGAGGGGGCTCGACAACTACCACGCCAAGTACATCGAGACCGACTCCATTATGCCCCTCCTCCATGTCTGCTACGGTGGAATGATCTTCTCCTACCTCGTCGCCCTCCCCGAGGAGCGCCGCCATCTTGAGCACCAGCAGCACGCCAAGGAGCACGGCGGCCATTGATTTCTTCGTAAAGGTTGATTCTTTTCCATCCCCTTGTATTGGGTTAGTCTTGGTTTCGGAAACAAAATGTTAGATCTCGAGTGGTTTGATGTTGTTTTGGATGAGGGTTTTGCGGGTTTGTTGGAATTGAATGCTATATGATGTTCGTGGGCTGCACCGATTCCCCGCCCCGCCTCTGTTATCAATAGCGCCGCTATAGCGCGCTATAGCGCCGCTATAGCGGAAATGGCAATGGTCCCGCTACGCAATGCACCCGCAAAACGCTACTGGTGATGGCGGCCGTAGCGGCGCTATAGCGGCCGCGATGGCGGAGAAAAAGCGGGATAGCGGCCGCTATTCGTAGTGGAGGGGAAGAATTCCAGAAATGCCCTCACTTTTTAAATGTTTTTTTATTTATTGAGGGCATAAACGTAAATTTGGAATTATCTACTCTCTCCCCTCCTAATTCCTACCATCTCTTCTCTCTCTCACGCCACTCCCTCTTCCTCATCCTTCCTTCTTCTCTTTGCCGGAAGATCTCCTCTGACATCGCCGTCACGTACTGGGTTCCTCCATCTCTGGGTAAGTCGCCTCCCTTCCTCCATCTCTGGGTAAGTTCGATCCCCCCGTTTTCCTCCATCTCTCTCTCTGTTTCTCTCTCTCTCTATATATATTGTGTGGCCGACAAGGGTATATAAGTTTATTGCAAAAAGCTTTCTTGAAGCTTCCTCTTGTCTCTATCGGCAGCTTGTCCCTCTCCTTTTAGAATTTTAGTTGGGCTTTTTGTTTTTCAAGTTGGGCGCCTTTTAGTTTTCTAGTTGGGCTATTTGTTTCCGGCAGTGTTTGAATATTTTAGATTTTGATTATTAACTATGACAGTGCCATTTTATTTTTGAGTATTTATGTTTATTTTATCAACGATTATTCCGCTATCCGCTATCCCGCTATACCGCTGTACCGCTATAGCGTTTCAGAGGGTTGCCGCTACGCAGCGCTATCCGCTATTGATAACCTTGCGCCCCGCTCTTCAAGGTTGAATCTTTTTCCATCCCCTTGTATTCGGTCGGTCTTCGTTTTGGGAACTTGTGTTAGATCTCGAGCGGTTTGTCTTGTTGGGTGGAATCAGGTATAAGTATCTATGTTTTGTTTGAATTGAATCATGCTATATGATGTTCTTTGGAGCATTGGATATGTTGATAGATTATATTCGTGATGCACGATTAGTTTTGCCCCTCTATTCTTCGTGTGGATATTGAGTGCATACGTAGTTATGTACAAAGCTGGGGTGGTTGAACAAGTTTCTAATTGCATAGTGGTAAGGGCTTATGAGGAATGAATGGTTAAGGATGAAGTTTTGGGGATGTTGCTTTGTTTTGTTGATTTGAATTCTAGTGTAAATCATAACTTTCTAGGACACAAATTTCACATTTTGAAGAAGAGGGCTTGTCATTTTTTTGTTATAACATGACTTGGGGTTAGCAGTTTTCTGGGCAGTCTGAAGTTGATTTTTGAAGCAATTGAACTTTTTTTTTGTGTGTGTGTGTGTGTGTGTGTGTGTGTGTATATATATATATATATATATATATATATATATATATATATATATATAGAAGTTGAATAAAAGATAAATGTCACACAAATATTGTCTTAGCAGGTTGTTTTCCACAATATGCATAGACATTTTTTTTTGTAAGATACACATTGCTCTCTGTTTCTTTCCCTAGGTTGTCTTTCTCTGTATGTGCATTCATAAATCTTGTGTGCTCACTCCCTTCAGATTAGTTTGAACTCCTTGAACCTCCAGTAGACTTGAAGGTTTTCCAGCTAAGCTATTAGCCCTGCTCTTAAACTAAACAGATTTCAGATTATTGACAACACTGGATGATAACAAACAGGCTTGAGCTTTGTTTTTTTGGGTGTACTGTTGATTTGAATTTTGTTTCATCTAAGATTAGGCTTAATCTAGCATTTCTCTTCTTTTTTGAAAATGAAATATGTACACAAAGAAAGGTATTTGCTTTATGCAACCCCTAAATGTTTAAGCTTTTGTCCCCAACATTGAATGATTTTGTTCCTCTTCTGGCAGGAATCGCAAACTGCCTGGTCTCCAGTCTGGCGGTGATTAATTTCCGTCACATTTCTGTGTTTACTTGGGATATTGTAATGAGGAAGATACTCTCTTGGGCTGTGTTGGTCTGCAAGAACTGATCAAATAAATTACAGTTTTACCATCATTGTTTTTGTTTCAACTTCGTAATTTGGTATTATCAATTTCAAGTGGGTTGGCCACAAAGAAAGGAACTCTTTACTTTACTGTTGTGTCTTCAGTTTCTCTCATACTCTCTTGTTGACATCTTGGCAATAAAATCTGTGATTTGTGGCAAATAATAGAAGCAGGGCTCAGCCCTTTGCTGCATTGCACCACAGGAAGCAATCCTATCTTTACCTTCATGAAGGGGCAGCTTATTTCACTTGTCCTGGCCCAAGGTGGTGATTAAGTTCATTGAATGTGTCCAATTGTTGTAGAACCTTAAAAGCGATATCTCCTGGTCACTGGAGCTTACCTTTTACGGCGATCATGTCCTGTATTGCAAACAGATCAGAATTTCGGAGGATCATTTAGTTGGGAACCGTAATCTTAGGTTCTACTAAGAACAGTCGTCACCCATGTAGTCCGATTAAATCAGATCCAACTTAGAAGAATTCTTTGTTCTATACTCAAACCAATAAGTTTTAAAAGAAAGATCAAAGGCAGCGACCAGCTTATGGTTTCTTAAACTTTTTTAACAACCTCACAGGTACGGTCAAGAAGAAGGTAAAGAAAAAGCTAATGACATTTTCAGTTTCTATGGAGTACACGAATTAATGTCAATTTGAATGTAGGTCAGTTTCTTCAGCATCTGCTTGGATATGATATACTGTCCAACCCTAGCATCCGTGGCTATCAGCTATTGGCAAGATTCGAACTCAGGAGTTGTTTCCATGAGTCAATCGTGTTGGCTCCTGCCCGGGAGTACCGGCTTGTTGTCGCCTTCCATCTTAACAAGCTTGAATTGCAGTGCTTGGAACATTTTTGCTGCAATGTTGCTGCGCTCGTAGTTCTTCTGGTTAAAATTCTCAGTCCGGCAACTTTCCAATGCAAAAAATTCATCAGTCCGCTATCATGGATGCTCGAAAGACACAAGTTTTGTTGCACTGATGATGGGGAAGTCATTGCATCAGGGAGGAACGGAGACAAGTAAGTTGAGCAACACTGTGGTGGTTGTTCTGCCCTGAGCCAGCCCCCAAGTCGGTGACCATAATGAAAAAAAACCCCCCCACCCTGCGGGCCCAACCCAGCCCCGGGCAGGGGGAAGGCCGCTGATGCGGCTGGCCTTATAGTTTGTCCAAGAGAACTTTCAACCTCAGCTTAGTACTATAAGCTTCTAATTTGAACAAAATAGTCTCTACTCCAGCTTTGTTTGTGAAGAATCAATAGACTAAGGACTTAAAGAAAGAAAAGTCGTAAAATATTACTTTTTTAAAACTTAAAAACCAGAAAATAAATTTTTTTGACACTACTTCTCCAGCCTACCTCGCTCTTGAGACTAAAGCCGAGGGGCATATGGCGATGATCGGGCTTCAACTGGGACCACACTACCGTTTTCTCCTACATCTACCACCAGCAATGGTGTCGAATAGTGGTCAAGTGCAGCGGCCACGATCATGAGTCGGTGGTTTGCGTTGCACTTGTTTCGGCATATGATAGCGGTTTGAAGCTTCGCAGCTTCAGGGCCGGAAAAGGCTGGCTTGGTCCTCCAATGGTCTATGTTTTCCTCCATCAGTGGTAGGAGGAAGATGAGGCCATATCGATCATCCTCTACCCCTCTGTTTGGCCGAGATGTTGTATCTCATAATCACTGAAGTCCAACTGACTCACAGCCAATCATTCTATAATGACTGATCTCCCCTTTTTTTGAGAAGTAATGGCTCTGATCTCCCTAATGCAATAAGAAGAAGCCAATGATGTTAATACCTATAACAATAACAATGGTGATTCTCGTTTATCATGAAGACCAATAAATCATGTTTCAGGTGAAACTTGGTGATAACTTGATCGAAAATGGGCAAACCACCTTGCTGATCGTCTGTGTTATGACTGAATCTGATTAAAACACGAACATCTCAACTTCCATTTTCAAACAGCTATGATAGAACTTTTCCAAAAAAAACCACGGAACACAAGTTCAGAGATAAAGCTAATAATGAAATCAAGCTTGGTTAGAACTTTGTAAACAACAAGTGAAGGAGGCAAAGAGAGCACCTTGGAAACCTGGTGGGTTTGGTGATGGATGATCAGAAAAGTAGGGGTCAGTGGTGGTGCTCTTCAGCAACGGCAGAAAGATTTAAGGCCTTCTAGGGTACGGTAGCAAAAGCACGTCGAACAGAAAAACCAGGCAACTCAATGGCACGGATAGAAGATATTGTGCACCGAATTTTGTTATTCTATGGCAGCAACAGCTCATCATTTCTGAAGGGATTATGACACTACGAGATGACTGGATGGCACCAAAAGTAGGGAGTACATTGTTGGTGCCAATACCTTGTACTCATTATCCAATTTAAATGTATGTGGCATTTGCACTTGCCAATGACTCCAGCACCATTCTTGCAGTCGCAAATTCTGCAGCGAAACCTCTTCTAACCATTTCATCAATAAGTTCTATTGATCTTGAACATTCGTTGTTCCACAGAAGCCCCCGGATTAGCACATTATAAGTTCGACTATTAGCTGAACAACCACCCCTCTCCATTTTCCTGAACAATTCGCACGCTTCCTCCTGCATTCCCTGTCTACAGAGTCCATCAATCACACTCGTATATGTCTTGATATTCGGAAGCATGCCTTTAACGCCAAAGATGCTGCAAAATAACCCTTTGGCAACTTTGATCAGTCCATTTTTGCACAGACCATGAATCAAGACGGTATAAATCTTAACATCAGAAACCAAATCACTTTCCTTTATAGCTTTAAATAAAGTGAATGCGTCGGAAAGATGGTGATGTTTGCACAGGCCTTCCAATATCACCATATGAGTGATAGAGTCAGGATCTGGCCCCGATTCTTGCATCTCTTTTAGAAGTATCAATGCATCCGTTATTTCTCCCAAGCAACACAAGCCACCAATTATGGTGGTGTATGTAACAACATTGGGCTTCAAGCCTTTATCATTTATTTCGTTGAATACTGTCATAGCTTCATCAATCCTTCGATTCTTGCAATATCCATTGATTAGACAATTATATGTAATGATATCAGGTGTACAACCATGAGAAACCATCACACGTAGTACCTTTGATGCATCGTCCAATTTCCCTATCGAACAGTACCCATCAACCAGCGTATTAAAAGTGATGACATTAGGCAACACACCATTCCGAACCATCGAGTCAGAAACACGTTGAGCCTGCAGAACGTGGCCTTCTTTGCACAATCCAGCAACTATCGCAGTATACGTGACAACATTGGGGAAAATGCGACGGGCCACCATTTCAGTAAGTATTCTTTCAGCTTCCTTCCAACTACCCAAGTCGCAAAAGCAACCGATGATCGAACTGTAAGTGTACACATCAGGTAACACCCCTTCATGCTCCATTTCAGAGAGGAGGACCTCGGCCTCGTTTGCTCGCATGGCTTTACAAAGGCCATTGATGATAGTGCTATAAGATTTA